>PQWD01011718.1:0-186766 GCA_019425675.1 Leucinodes orbonalis
AAAAAGAATACAGTGTCTAGCTTTTTAAAAATTCTTATTTGATATGAAATAACCTGACCTAAATGAAAATTGACTAATGCGTATTCGTTTTCATACCTAAATACTTCAGTAAATGCAAAATTATTTTTAATTCCAATTTATATTGTAATAGATTTTTAAAATGATTGTCTATAATTATTATGATTATTTTGAAGTAAATTATCCTGTTCAATCCAATCCACTATAATAATATACAAAATAATAAATGTATATACATTACACTAAACAAATCTTGTTACCTATGGACATAGGTCTCCCCCATTTTGCGCCAGATATTATAATTTAAAAAAAAGATGCGTTCCAAATTTAAAACACGCCATTTCGAATCGGGCGCCAGGCTTACTACATGCCGTACATAACAGAGGCATATAGCACATGTCTTGCGACGGTAGTCAGTCGGCCAAGCTTTGTGCCCTTCGTGGGGAGCGCGTATGTGTGCGAGGCACACAGGCGCAGCCATTTTGTGTCGACAAGCTGCCTGCCCGACGCGTAACTGCGGACTGGGTAGGGCGAAAGTACGGTATGGTGTTATGAAAACTGTTGTTCTGAACAAATTTATTGTTTTTAAAAAAAAGTTATAAGAAATCAATATATTTTAGAGGGTGCTTTCACATTCAACCAGCATTTTTTCTACCTGTGTTTTTTTTTCTATTGTTATATAAAAATTCATACAATTATAATTAAATATTTACGCCTGATGACCTATTTTTTTGTACTCATGCACCTATTTTACGGGTCGAAAATGGAATAGGCTACCGGTAGAATATGGAATAAGTACAATTTGGTAGAATGTGGAAGTAATATTCACCGGTAGAAAAAATTTTGGTTGATTATGGAAGTATCCATTATATAGAGGTTCAACTGTTTGCTACTCCCGCTCAGCTTGACACGAAAAAAATGTAACAGCTTTTTTATCTGTAATTTTTTAGCGAGGTGTAGGTTTTATCACAAAGTTTTCAATGATAAAATATATTGACAAAGGAGACAGATAATACGTGTCTAAGAATATCAGTAAAATATATATATATATATTGGTAAAAAAAAGTGGCCGGGACTTTCGTGTTGCTATTAGCAGCTGTCAGACGCCCGTTCTGAAGGCACACGCACACATACATATCACCCACAATCCACACACGCAAGCGCGAGGGGTGCGCCTAGGGAGGCATGGTGGGGACTGTATTAAGTTCCTTTCTTTTCACTAAAATAATTTTAGGGGATGGTTTTAGTTCGATATTTTTTTCGGTGAGCCCCCGGCTTCTGTTGAATGTGTTCAATTTGAGAAATGGCCGCCTTGCTAGGGTGCATTCTGTTGTTGAGATGTTTGCGAGTTGGGATTGTGATAGGTATTTTTTCGTTACAAAATAATAGGGCACCGTTTAAAAGACACATTTATTTAACGTAAACGAAATGAATTAAATAACAATTTATTTATCTTTTTTCGGACATTACTAGTAGGTACAAATCAGTAATATTTTTTTATTACTCGTAGATCAAATTAATTATAATCAAAATTGTAATTATTATTTGCGATCTGCACGATAGGTGCAGCACAACAGGTGACAATAATAATCCAAATAGTTAATGAAGATAATGAACACCATATAGATTCGTATGTTGCAATTTAAAATGAACTTACTAAGTAATTAAGGCACCAAAGATAATATCACTGTGATTATGAATAAACACCATCATAAAAGTCCGGACCTGGTTAATAAACGCCTTAAACAGGTGAACAACGCAGTTAAAAATAGCAAAGTTTTTGTTATAAAATACAATATTGTAAAAGGTAACGCCCTATAGCATCCAACAGAGCTCTGCTGAAATATTTTTAATCAAAGTTTTTACCTGATTCAGCCGCAGGCGGCGGGAACCAACCGACCTGTCAATCTCTCAAATGTTAGATTAAAAACATCATCTTTACTTTTTTTATGAGGATCAAGGAATTATGGATAGAAAAAAGTTCTCAGGCAAAGACGTATGATTATAACGACGGTAGATAAAGTTTTGACGAAGGTCGATTGTAGTCAGGGATTGTTATACATAAAGACTTTTTGTAGACAACTACCTATATGAATTTTTAGTTGTAAGTTTATCGCTGAGACAAACTGTATACTCTAGGTTAATTATTATAGGCCCTTAGTTATGATATTTTTTATGGAATCATACAGTCATGTAAAAAAACATGTACGTGATTCTAAAGAACAAAAACAAAAGTAAAAATATACGATAGTACCATTTGTGTGAGCACCAAATTATTAAAATAAAATTTTACAATATCATTTGATGAACGAAAAATTTTAAAACATTTGAGCATATAACTATCGCTGTATATTATATTCATAAATATAGCACTTTAAAGACCGCCTTTCTAATGCTGGGCCTACACTAACGGGAAATGGAATTCATTATCGCGACAATGTGTGTTAATTCCAGGTGTGGCAACCTCTTAAAGCGATAATTAGTCAGATTTAAGGAATTAAAAATTATCGCGTTCATGGGCGTAAGACATTAGCCGCTAGTGTGGCCCCAGCATATGACAGGCAGGATTGTAACTAGTATACTGAAAAATCATAAAATATTAGGTTTCATAAATAAATTATCGTAGCTCCTAATTGTTGGTTCAGCATCATTATTTCCCTTTGACTATAAACAGTTGCGTTACAAATTTATTGATACCCAACAATAAAACGATGTCGTTATCTCGTATCCGACCTTAAACATCTCAATGCAACTTGATCAAATCCCACCTTAATTTCAATGCTTTAGAGTATTAAATGCAATGCGATTGATTCTCGACAGAGCTTTAGGATAGAAAGCGGCAGGTGTGGTGAAAATTGCTGAGTCACCTCAGTGGCACCGGTAGTCCATGGTAGCCAGTTCGAGTCCGGGTCGATCACGATTTACATGTCAGTTGCTCCGCTTGATATCCGATTGTGTACAATGCTAGTCATCCTTCTCTATGCTACCTCGGGAATACGATTATGGAAATTTGTATTAAACCGCATTAAAGTGACGTACGTCTGTTGGATTTTGTTTCGAGAAACACCCATGCATGGTGATCTTTATCTGTTATCTTAAAGCTGTGTCAAGAATAACACGGAGTGCAAAAAGAATATGAAGTCTTTAAAAATGTATGTCAACCATTCTTCTCAGTAGACACCAACTGTCCGAACCAGTGGTAGAATCAAATTTGACATTCATAAGTGTTCACTATGGACCTAAATTGGATAAATATATTTTCATTCATTTCATTTTCATCTCATTTCATTTCACCAATTGCAATATAATGTTACCTACTTTTTTTGGATTTTGTTTGTGCTTGAAATCAACTTTTATTTATCTCTTCTTATTCTAATGGACATGTGACAGAAATAATACTTATCCCTAATATTTTTATCATAACTCTTTGAAATAAATGAAATTTTAATATTCACGGAATTAAAAATAATAAGTGCAAATTACAATTAGTAGTCAATATTATCGTGAACAGGAATAGTTTTAAATATGAAGGAACAAAATATTTTGCAAAGTATTTGAAATAGTAGAAGAACTTATATATAAGGGGCGAAACTATATTTTCACTCTAAAAATACTTATAAACTAAATCGTTCCATTACTGCACAAGCAATATCCTCGACAGAAGTAAGTGGGTTGAATTTAATTTGATGATTTCCGCCACGCAAACGGACATGTCAATTTGGACCAATCACCGATCGACTGGAGTCAGCCATGTTTAGTTATAAATGGGACCACCAGACACAAATATAGAACACATTACACAACAAATGTTTAAATTCGAAACATCTTCAAATTTAGTTGATAAAAAAAGTAAATACAAAATACAACGAGTGGGTAATATTTTTAACGATTCATAATAATTTTCTATCAATGCACAGATAGTTTTCTATCAGTGATGAGATGAGAGGGATGTTGCTTTCTGATCTGAAGGGCGCAGGGTCAAATACCAAAGGTCCTTTAGAATTTTCGAAATTATATGTACGTTTATCCGACGCTCTTAAGAAACCTGCGTACGCCTACGAAGAAATTCAAAATTTGTGCGTGAGGTCGGCCTATCCGCACTGGGCCCGCGTGGACGACTAAGCCTATATACCCTTTACGGGTAGGCTCGTGTCCCTCGGTGGGGACGTATAATGTGCTGATGTGATGATGATGAATGCTCACTTTTAAAATAACAATTGCCCGCGTCTAATTGTTTTGAATTCGCACACTAATATTCGAACACTGGTAGGTGCTATTAGTAATATGAGTAAAATAACTCAAACTCAATGAGCATAATAACGTTCATAAGTGCTTTTTGTAAGCCTAATCTGAATAAATGAATTTTGACTTTGACTTTGAACGAGCATCACAACAATACAGACAGTAATGCTGCCGGTATTGAAGCCTAGACAAGTGAAGTCATATCACGGGTCAAGACTAGCTAGGAGGTCGATAAGTGATCTTGATTCGAGATATTAAACATTATCGTGATATCTTTGGCGCCACTTGACATGTAAATGCTGTCTTGTGGTTAATAATTTATTTTATTTTATTTTTATTCAACCTTGCGAGATTTTTTAGAACCTTTGGAGTGTTTAAATATGATTTCCGTATATAGGTTTTACTTGAAACTTTTTATTTAATATCATTTTTTCATTGGTTTTCATTCATGCTCATAACAACTTTTACGTAAGTAAATTTACTAAATCTTATTTTTATTCATTGCTTTCTAAAAAAGCTTAAAATTAACCAATTTGAATACCTATCGGGAACTGTTTCTTTTTTATATTTTTGGACGTAAATTATTTTAACACAATAGTTTGCTGTATATTTGGTAGGTGCATTATGAATAAAGCTGTTTATATAATTATTTACCTCCTTTATTAAAAGAAACATTTACAATAATGAATATTATTAAATATATTACAAATCGTGTCATAATAAAATAAAAAATATATTCACAGATAGCCTTAAAAAAGTAAATTTATTGAAAAATGTAATTGTTATATAATTATGTCTTTACAGTATATTTTTAACAGTATAAAACGTTAACTATCCTCATTAATCACCATGTAATTTCTACTGCAAGTGTAGTGAATACATTTATTTAGCGTCGTCCTCGACAACCTAGTGACTCTGTTTTATTCAATTTACGCAGGCTTTCTTTCTGAAAGTCATCGCTCGAGACATTAGTCTTCATTCGTCTGACATCTCAATGTTTGGAACGTGTGAGACACAAATCTGGTGTTAAAAACACCCAATTGGGTTCAATTAAATGTACTAGCCACAAATTATGTGTCTTATGTTCACGTTCAATTTTAATTGTATCATATAATGATAACCAAAATGGCGTTGAACATTTGAAAAACTTTTTTTCTTTAGAAAAATAGGCCGCGAGTGAATAAATTCATCTAAAAACAGGTAATAATTTACTCAATGTGAAAATAACTTGACTTTTTAGTGTGTATTAACATAATAATTTCATATGTACAATATACGTCATAAATTACTTTTTATCTTATGAATTGAAGGACTGGAGAGATTCAAAGGCCTCCAATTGTAAATTGCAATGCATTTATATCAGACACAAGTCCTTATATAAGCCTTATGAAAATTTAAGGCATAACATAATGTTTTAGTAAATTTGAAAAAGACATTCTTTTTAGGGTCATCTTGTTGCATCTTGCTGAACAACGAACGATTTTTTGGAGTTTTGGCAACAATCCCCTCGTGCACTTAGTCTGGCTGTGAACTGTTTTTTGGTGTGCCGTAGTAATTGTGGCCATATGAGTTTCCATCTACTGTCACTAATTTACAGCCTCAGAATGTCCTTACCAGGGGCACTCGTTGAGATTTTTAATTAAATCATATATTGTCGTTCGAAATTCAAAAACAAACTCTGTTCTTTTAATAACAGGCCTATTATTGTAACCAGCCAGTAACAAATTTGAATCCCCATGAATCGATTAACAAAAGAACACATCTGCCGCGTTCACACTGCCAAAAAACGTAAGTGAACCGGTGGGCACGTGGCCGGTACTTGCACCGTCATCGGGCAGTCATTATCAGGGGTCAACGGCCCGCTGATTACCTTTGAGTGCGCCCTGTCGTTCATCATTAGCCTAGGTTAGTATGTTTGTAAACATGCCCGCCATTCAGTTGTTTTTGGTCACGGACCATCTCGCATGTAATTGGGTCAAAGTGAAGATGCTCTGAGATGGGATAATTAGCGGCGATGGGATAGTTGCGACTCATTGTGTGCTTATGTAGGCATGCTCATGAAACGCTGCAGTCACCAGTTCAATGATTTCGAATTCTGCATCAACTTTTGGACTTCGAATTTTGAATTCTGGTGTCAGGGTTCAGATTTTTGCGCTTAGTTGTTGAATTATTTTCTTATGTTAGGGAAGCGTTGCCTCGTTTGTCTGTGGAAGATACCACAACAGAGAACGAGATCGTCGTTTAGAAAAAATAGAAAGCAGTAGGCAGATTTTGGGCCAATCGGCGAAACACTATGCAAAAATTTGTTACACGCCGCTTTTCTGGGACCGTGGAATCATCACATAGGCCCATTGGTGCCAAAGCGTAGCTCTCCCACAATTAAATATGCCCAAATAATAATAAATAGATACAAGCAAAGCAAATAAATAACCTCTACAAAATACATAAATCCAGTTTCACATACTGATTTATTAAGGTACCTAATAAATTTTTCATTTCGTTTGATCTTTCTTAGTTTGTAGCAATACAGTTAGCCGCCACACGAGATATTGAATAAATCAATCAATCAAGCGCGCACTCAAATAAGGAATTTATTACCTGTCATTACGACTGTTTGGCTAATCAATTTATTGGGAATATTTGAATTTTTAAAACACTTTTGTGCGTTGAGCTGTTTTCATTCGATATCGATCGAGGATGAGGTTTTAGGGTTATCAATTATTATCTTTAATTAAAATATTGTAAAATAAAACATTATAGTACCTTTTTTTTAGAGATAATGTATTTTGATGTCAGCTGTTGAAGAGCGCCGGTGGGCATTGGTGTAGACTGTTGCCTTCCGATATGGAGGGTGCAGGTTCAAATCCTGCCACATACCAATTGCTCTTCTAATTTTCGTAATTATATGTACGTGTATCCGACGCTCTTACGGTCAAGGAAAATAACGTGAAGAAACCTGCGCACACTTGCGTAGAAATTCAAAGCCCGCGTGGACGACTAAGACCTATACACCATTTACCGAGTGACCTTTGGATGATGATGCGTCATCCAAAGGTCACTCTGTGGTAGACTCGGTACTAAGTCGTCTGGGTAGGTAGGTACCAAAGACATTGCCAGGGCCAGATATCGTCCCGTTAAATAGGATTATTATGCATTTTTATGTTCGGGATGAGGGCACTGTAGCAAGTAAAATTACCAGGTATAAGAGACCTAACATTTGTTGTCTCGGGTGACGGGCGATGTGTGGCATTTAAGGAGAGTAATAACTGTCTTCTGTCTCTTCTCCTTAACCTATCGCAGTCCACTGCTGGATATTGGTCTCCTCCATTTGGCGCCAGATATCCCGGTCCCCCGCTTTACTCATCCAGCCTTCACCAGTGAACTTGCGCAAGTCGACGGTCTATGATAATAACTGTCTATCAGTTGTTAATTTTCCTTCAATGCCACTCTGTCATGGTTAGGCGTATCACTTACCATAAGATGAGAGTCTTGTACACTCTGTAATATGGTCCTTGGAGTGTTGTAGGTATCAGCCCTGAAATACATACCTCGTGCGCGTACGCACTGCGCGATCGATCAATCAAGCCGCGCAATGAAGCGCACGATTCTGCACTCGAGAATATATCAACGCAGCTTGGTACCTCACGACTAGCTTTTGTGCTGTGGCCTGCGTAAAGAACGGAATTGTAGCTAACCTACTTCTTGGGCTGTCGTATTCTGCACATGGATATGTCGCAGCCATCTGGTTAAATCAGCCATCTAATTAAACGGCTAGGCAGTTCGTTAAACGCCGACATCCAATGAAATGCCTAGGCCGATAGTTATTTGAAATATAATTAAAAATTACTCAACGTTCAACAACTTGTCGTATTGAACGTTAGCCCTTTCGAATTCACTGATCAAGATTCAGCCAAGTGATTCAAATTTAGTTCCGCTATTCTCCACTACAGCGCTAGCAGTCTTTAAAACACATATGGCGCCAGCTCAGCGAAAACAGTGAAAAACTGTAAAAACATTCGATTTTATAATTTTTATTTTACAGAAATTAAGATTAAGATCTAGACCAGACAGGAGACTTTACCTGTCGAAGTCTTATCACGAATAAACAATAGATAGTAAATTGTTTGTGGGAACCACAGACATCCGAATATACAATTAGACTGGACAAGCTGCCAAGTTTATAGGCAGTCCCAGTGTCGCAATTTCTTTTCGTTCTTAGCTGGTGAAAAGTTATTATATTTCTTGGTAAATTTACTGATTCATTGCGATGATGGAATGTTACAATTGCACAGGATGGCATTTTGGGAAAAAACGTAATTTCTTCTAATATTCGTGCGTCTTGACTCGTCTCACAGAGCGTAAACTGGCAGCCAGTGTATGCTCGTTGAGCTTACATTTGTCGCACTTAAAAACGCGGCTTGCCCCATCTCCTGTATTGGGAAATCTGTGGGAACAGTGCTTGTGAGTCTTTGGACTTCATCATTGGAAAATGTGTCATTAAAGATTAATATGTAGAACCATCGTGTGACTAACAAACTCAAAATTTTCTTATTTTTTAAATCTTTTTTATCAGTCATGTTTTTATTAGTGTAGAATGATATGGTGAAGGATTCGGATTGCAGTGGAATCTTGCTTTTTTGCGAATGGACTTTTTAGTTGGCAGCTGGCTTTCATAGTACCAACGAGCAAGAGGCGATTCCAGATGGCTAACAGAGGCTAAGGGTTATATACGCGCAAATCAGGGCTAATACTTCCAGGTGTTAAAAATAGGTTAACGGACAAAAAATGTTAGCGTTGGCAAGCACTTGCTTACAACCACCATAGAAACGCCTACTCAATTTGCTCCATCGAATTTCTCACCCGCCTGTTATACCGTGAATATCGCTCACTACGAGTAAGTGTGGAAGTAGTCTAAGCCAAAAATATATTTTTATGAAAATAGAAAAAAAAGTATATACTGTAACACAAGAATACCTTAAAATTGTCGTAAGATTTTAAAGATGAATCTTTGAAAGATTTCAGGTATTTTTTTTGTCAGTCTAGACTGTTTCACATTGGACCTGTGTTGTGGGAAATGGTCATATCTTGTAACACTTACGCTGAGAGAGAGGGCTTGTGGCTTACAGTAAGATGCCATAATCAATCTGATTGAGTACAAAATAGAAATCATGAAAATTTCCAGTTATGTTCTTTCATACTAAGGGCGCGATATCATAATTTACATGAGTTGCGCATGCGACTGCCGCTTTGATCTCCGTTACAATCGAACATAATTGATGATTGCAGCCAACACCTCATATAGCGAAACCAATCGCGCGCTGCTACGAAATACCTTGCTGCACTGTGCACAATTCACATGATATAATAATGGGTCTTGACCACCAGACAAGACCCATTCAAATGCGTCATGGTGAGAGACAGGGGAATGTTATATCCCCGAAACTGTTCACAAACGCATTGGAGGATGTCTTCAAGACCCTGGTAAGGTCTGAATGAGGCGTCAACGTCAATGGAGAGTAATAATGTAAAAAGTAGAATATCAATAATAGTGAGTATATTTCTAGAACGTTGGTGGCTCAATGGTGTGGAATGTTGCCCTCCTACCAGAAGGGATGAGGTTCAAATCCCGCCACGTACCAATGTGTTTTCGAATTTTCCAAATTATATATACGTATCCGACGCTCTTACTATGAAAGAAAATATCGTGTGAAAACCTGCGCACGCCTGCGAAGAGATTCAAAAGTTGTGCGTGAAGTCGGCCAACCAGCACTGGGCCCGCGTGTACGGCTAAGGCCTAAACACCCTATACGGGTAGGCTCGAGCCTCTAGGTGGGGACGTTAAATGAGCTAATGATGATGATATTTGTCATCTTCGTTTTGCTGATATCGTCATCATAGCAGAGTTATCGGAAGAGCTCGCTGAGATGCTGAACATTATATATTGAAGATTATAATTAGTTGTTTTTTGATTTGTTGGGTGTCCTAAATATATTAACGGGTTTGGTAAGTGCGATCATTGCAGTGTGTGTCAACAAAAACCCTACTTTCAATATTATCATCTTACCAGGCAAAATGTTACGCAAAATAATTTTCAATTCTCCTCCGTGGAGTCCGACATTATGGTAATACCGCAGATGAAGTCATTACACCGAACCCATCAGCCTAATGGATCAACGCTTTTAAAATTTAATCGATCTTTCCATTTTTTAGACGACAGTGAACCTAAGTGTTTTACGTAAAAACTTTATTTACTTACGGCATGACATTAAGACGAGATTGAGACGCTTGTCTAACATGTCTGTAAATAGCCTTAATTATAAGTTGACTTGATACAATAAAAACATTGTTGAAGGTAAACAATATTATATGGCCTTAGTTTTTGCAGGTATCGCATTAGGGTTTCTTGATGTTGTATAAACACGTTTGTTATCCTTGTGCGTGGCTCGAAGTCGTATTAACTTGAGACAAAAGATTTTTAATTTTTCTCGATTTCCTGTCGCTGGTCTCTGAATCTGATAGGTTTACACTGAATAACATGAATAATAGTTTTTCTTAAGTATGTATAATTTTTATTTTTCTATCGATTAGATTCTAAAATAAGTATTTGATATTACTAAGCTTGATAGGCTGATTACTTTGTATGAAAAAATTTCGTGATATAAAAATATTATACGCACCGTATATGATTACAGACCGCAAATTTGTGGGGTGATAATAACATATAGAATTGTATGATTAGATTCCATCACATCCAATTTTCGTTGTTATTCAGAATTCCTCACACAAACACATTCGAAAACCCAAAAATCCCAATATTTCCGGACAAATAAGCATATCAAAGAAACAACTTTGACAGATGAAATATGTCTGCAATTGTTTTAATCAAATTGAATATTGTTCTATTGTCTTATCGTCCGAATGAAACTTTGTCGTGTCGGGCCCAACCAAAAGTCGAGCACCAAAAATGTAATAGCTGTCACTGGTCATGATTAATGCAATTAATCCCACAATAGCCACGCGCTCTGCGTACACGTTCGGCCGAGGAATTTGCATACGAAAATTAAAAATCCTCCGTCGAAGGTTGCTGCAATTATCACATATTGACAGTTGAAGGGCAGGCTTAAAGAGTTAGTTGTATCAGTGTGAAAAAAAGTCATTTAATTTTTATGCATTTCTGCCATTTGTCGTACGTTGTAATATTTGATAACCTACTTTGTATATTTAAACATTTAACTGTAGTTACTTCGACTTATTTACTTACTAATATAATAAGTAGAAGTGTAGAGATATATGTGTCGAAATTACTTAATTTAATTTTTTTATAACAAAGCAACAACAGCAAAACAGTGAGCTTTTTAAATATTAGAAATCCTTTATTTCTAATATTTAAAAAGCTCACTGTTTTGTGATTTTACAGTACCAACTAGCCTCCATCTCTAGGATTTTAAGGTTAAAATGTAGAACATTTATTTGTTTTCCCAACTTACAAGCCACTTTTACCCTTAAAATATATTCTAATTTTAAAATGGTGTACCGTTTCCACGGCCAGCACATCATTCCGATAGAGCGGTCTGCCAGATAGATTTCATAAATAACGTGTAGAATTTTTGTACATAGATTTATTACGTTCGGCGAGCGAAAATGGTGGGAGATTGTTTTTCAATTTAACCGAGGCTCCCCCGCTGTTTGACATGCCGCCCGTCGGGCTCGCCTTCCACCACATGCTGTATACTCCAGCCATTATGTATCACTGCCTTTATAATATAAAGATGGTACAAAACATTCCTTAGAATCAAAGTAAATAAAGTCTTTAATTGCATATTTGGAGTAATTCGTACGGTTCTGTTATTGTTTTCTTCCGCCATATGCTGTAGCTATAGTGCATCCGTTATGTTTCACTGTCTTGATAACATAAAGATATTACAAAACATTCCCTAGAATCGAGTTAAATAAAATCTTTAGTAGCATACGTTTGGGTTATTCTTTTGATATTATTTTTTGGTACCTTAATAAGCAAAAAACAACAAAACACATGTTTACTTTTACCTTATCTGTGTTAGATTTTTGTTTCATATCAAAATAATAAGATTCCCTTATTTCATATTGAGAAGTCAAGTTAAAGTATCATCATCCAATTCTATTATTAAGAAGATCGTAAGTTTTTACGTATTGCAATAGGTAAACAAAAGTGTGTTAAAACTCTGAACTCAATTGTAAGGAGATATATATAGTGAGGAGATAAAACTTTGGGCCAGTTAAGAGTAAATTTTGCAACACCGGTATCCGCTTCATTTAGAGATATGTAATTACTGGTCAGGTCAAATGATTGATCGGTGATGTGGTAATACCATAACTTCGAACAGTAGCTTAGAGATTCGAGAGAGTATAATTAACGGTGTTTATGCCCTGGTGGATAGTAAGCGGAGCTTATGTAACAAAATCATGAAATTAGGGAGAATTATTATTATTAAGAGCGTCGGTGGCTCAGTATTGTGGACTGTCGCCTTCCTACCGGGAGGGCTGAGGTTCAAATCCCGACACGTACCAATGTATTTTCGAATTTTCGCAAAATATATGTACGTTATCCGACGCTCTTACGGTGAAGGAAAACATCGTAAGGAAACCTTCAAGCACGCCTGCGAAGAGATTCGAAGGTTGTGTGTGAAGTCGTCCAACCCGCACTGGGCCTGCGTGGACGACTAAGGCCTAATCACCCTTAGGTAGGCGTGCCCCTCGGTGGGGACGTTTAATGAGCTGATGATGATTATTATTATTTGATTCAATATATCAACTAATAGGTGGCTCAAATATTGATAGGTGAAAAGTTCCGATTTATTATGTATAGAATCCATTGTTTTGCCACGACAGTATACGAATTGCGAGCGGATAACGCATCACAAGACTTCCCACAAAATATGGCTGTGGGCCCAATTGGACATTGAGCAGTAGCTCAGCACGCGTGTACAATGCGAACTGAAAGATTATGGTGACTACTATATAACATGGGAGCCCGTACTGACGGCGTTATGCGCCCTGCAATTCATGAAGGGACTTGATGTAACCTTTCCGACGTAACATAACCTAACCGATCACCGACCATTGATTACTTATCTTTAACCTACCTAGACGACTCAGTATCGAGTCTACCAGCTAGTAAAACTATATGCTAAATATTCATAACACCACGCTTAGGTAATTAGCCACATGCTACATCTTAATACAATCAATCATATAACGAATGGAAACCATCTAACTACACAATGAAAATAGTTTAATCAGTATAGATTACCTATTTAATTTTGGATTCACCATAGGGAAACCGTGTATAATGTCTGCCTGGAATCTACATAAACCTAAATCTCCATTATTGTTCCAGCCACTTAAAATAACCCTGTGTAAATAGCAATGAAAATTTGTATACTGTTACGTCATAATTATAGCAATTAATATATAATTATAAATTAATATACAATTATTGTATAATTATAGTCGTCATCTACATGTTACAACTTTGCAGCTGTAAATCAGAACAAAGTGGAGTATCTTCTTGATAGTTTTATCATTATATACCAAGATACTTAATATTATCTTAATATGAAAAAAAAAACTATTTATTAACTATTACATTACATTATTCGGTAACTAAAATATATTACACCCTAAACACTTTAAAATAAATAATTAAAACTAAAAAATATAATTAAAAGAAGTCCCTTTCGGCAAGGTTCCGAAAATACTGGCAGCGTTACCCCTTTGGATTGCCAGACTGATTCTTTGTCCAAGGTAGCTGCCAGATCTTCGGTCACCTGTGACGTCGACTAACCTTTTGGAAATTTATTTGAAAAGCCTCAAAGCACTAGGACCCCACGGACCAAGGGTCTCGACACCGAACGGCACAAAATCATATTCGGAGCCCAGCTCTGTTGTTTGTTCCATGTAGATGGGAAGGGGCCAGCGTGTCTGCACAAGTTGCATCCCATACTAGCACCCGGCCCATCCTCCATGGAATCAAACTCATGCCAGCCGGCCTCTTGCCATCGTCTCTTGCAAGACATCGTTAAGTGCGGCATATCTCGAGAAGCGACCTGCACTTATTGGCATGACAGACCGTGATGTCCCAGCTGGTCGACATCACTGCCGCAGGGACATATATGTGGAACGCAGACCGGAACCCCCAGCCGTAGACAGGTTGCGATTCGCAGCGTGTCAGGCTCAAGAAAGTTCCTGTTTTTGACGAAGGGTGCGCGTGAAGCCAGTAGCCGGCTTAAGGAGCACCCAAGGCCAAAAGCCTGGCACGCCGGAACCCGTACTACAGCTTAAAAGACTTTCATAATCTATTTAATATAAATAAATTATGAAAATATAAGGTGATGGTTGAAGCCAGTTTAAAACCTAACCCGAGGATAAGTGTTTAAAACCTAAGTCGATAAGCTTTATATATATATATATATATAAATAAGAATATATTTCTGATGATTAACTATTGTTTCAAGAAACTGTTTGCAATAACTCTATTAGAAGAGGCCTATCTCCAGCCGTGTGGAATGATGACACCATAAATAAAAATACTCTATAAATAAAGCCTCCAAATTGAGTAGAGTAGACACTTGACTAAGAGTACACACATGTTTAATCTGCTATTGAAATGCACTAAACTACTTTCGCTCACAAAAACTATGATCATTAATCTCCAAACTAAATTGGAGGAGTCATTTCGAAGTAGCTTACCCAAGACACTAACGTGCTTGCAAAATAAATGAATTCTACTGTCTGAATACAGTTTAGTTATGTTTATTTAACTCATTCATTTAACCAAAGCGACTACACCAATCTCGCGCGAGCAGCTCTGATCAAATTTCGCTACAAAATTGATAGCAGTTTAAAAAAGGTCGCACCTTTCACACCTAATACGGAGCTTGTTCTATATTCATTAATATTGTATGTAAAACAAGTTTGTATAGAAGCGGAAACGAGCGGAATTCATCATACGAACGCTTGGAAACGGGCTGTCAGTCAAAATTATTGGATACCGACGTATCGGTATTGCTACCTAATAATAATGATAATGTGTTCGTGCAACACGATCATGTCTAAGTAATTTAGATTCGATCGATTGTATTGAAGAGTTTCGTAGGCAATCTATGAAAGGCGTGTATTGTGCATCGGCCAATTGAAAACTGATATAAATGTCAGCGGCTGACATTAGAGCTATAAGTACTTTACTAAGAAAAGCAAGAATATTTTGCAGTAGTTCAGCGGTAATTTTTTGTTTGTTGCCTTATTTCAGTATATTCATGTCATAGTCAAAGTCAAAGTCAAAAACATTTATTTCAAATTAGGCTTACAAAAAGCACTAATGAACGTCAAAAAATATAATAAAAAACGATTAAAATACTAAACTAATAATATGGGTATTGATGCTTTGAAAAAAAAAAGCGCTTCAGTGGTTTGGCCTGTTGAGATACCATAAAGAACTTTAACTAAGGTGGAGACTAAAAACGTAGATGAGACTTTTAATGCTGATCTTAGTGAAGGAGCTATCTGCTTTTTGGTAATCTTTGTTCACTTAAGTTCGTTACCTTGTAAACAAATGACTGAGTTTAGTTATAAGTTCAACAAAGTTAAAGGAAGTATTTAACATTATTTTAGAGCTATTTAGATAGTGAACAATTGTGTAAGTAGTTAAACTGATGTATTTTAATAAGTACTTAGGTATAATTATAAGTTTTCCATCCACTGCAGTGACAAGGACCAGCAGTAAGTTGTCATCTAGTCAGTATGAGTATTTTAGACTATACTACATATTTTTGACATCAATCATCATCATCAATGAAAATGAAAAATGAAAATGAAAAGTGTTTATTCAGTTTAGGTCTAATGTAGGCAGACGAGCTGGCGACCCATCTGATGGAAAACGGTAACCGCCGCTCATGGACAACTGCAATGCTAAGGGTATAGCCATGCCGCTGCCTATCAAGAGGAAAGGGCTCTCTTTAAACCTCGTTTGAAGAAGGACATGTCGTAGTTATTAGGGAACACCGAGGCTGGGAGGTCGTTCCATAATTTGCACGCACGCGGAAGGAACGATCGCTGGAAACGAACGGTTTTGGAAGCGAAAGTTTCCAGGTGGTATGGATGGACCCTAGCTCGGCGTCGAGTCGTACGATGGTAAAACGGTGACACCGGCATGATATCAAACAGTTCCTTGGAGCACTCACCATGAAAAAGCTAAAATACACAAAGAGAGCTAAAGTCTCTCCGGAATCCCAAAGACTCTAAACTGTTTGTGAGATCAAAATCACCGAGAATTCGGACAGCACGTCTTTGCAAAGCGTCAAATGGGTCAAGCTGGTATTTAGGGGCGCCTGCCCAGAGATGAGAACAGTACTCCACATGAGGACGCACTTGAGCTTTATACAACACAAGTCAATATAATCAAAATCTACATTCACGATCAAAATCAAATAACCAAGACAAAATGTTTGTTGAAACTTATTTGCAGAATTAATACAACACGAGTAGGTAAGAAGAACCATTTAAATTTAATCGTATTCATATCTAACGCTTCTATACGGTTCAGTCTATTTGTTTATATTTTTACTTGTATGTAAAAGAGCAACTACACGAGTTTCTTGCCGGTATCTTCTCGGTAGATAACGACCTCCCGTACCGGTGGTAGATTCATTAAAAATAACTTCTTGACGATTCAAAAGTGTCATATTACATAACTTATTTGAATAAAACCTTTTTGAGTTTGAGTTTATGTTATTTTATCATTAATTATTCATGTATTTTATTTGAATTCTTCGGATTACATCTTTGTTTGTAACGCTCTATTTTAGAACACAACATATTATTCTAAGCGTATTAGACGAGTTCGCCGAACAAAGAAAGAGAGAAACACCCAGCCAATAGCGTGTACCGTTGAAAATCAATACTTATCACTAATGAAATGTCACCGGCGCTCACATTAAAGCACGTTATCAGCCATCTTTAATTCAATTAAAAGCCGCTCCCATTAGGAAAAACCTCTTTGAATAATACAATTCTGACTGGCGACGGTTGACCTCTACTTCTGTTACCCGCTAAGTATTTAACATTAGTACCAATTAGTATTTAAAGAAACCAACTATATTTTATGTTGTAAAATTGATTTCTATCGCAGTCCATGTCCTCTTTAACAAACGGAAAAACTTCGCAGCAAAAATTACTTAGTTTCATGTACCGATGTGTGGTTCAGATAGAAGTGATTGCTGATCTAACTAATATACATATGCTCTCCTAAGTACATTAATTTTGCATAAATTAAACCAACAAAATTTCCGTACCCAGTAACGAACAAAATCCTGGCTTTTTCATTTATAACGTAGTTTCTTAGCCCTCCGAAACAACTTTCCCGATTACCCCGCCAGGGGTCACTCAACACGGTCCGTGGTAACTGGACAATACTGGACCATGGGGATTTGGTTGGGAGGGTTGGAGTCTCGACAATTGAGCCCTGCCTAATGGACCTCTTTGGTCCCTCGACAACGGTTCTATTAATTAAAACCTTGACCGGGGCTTACCTGCGTTGATTAGACCAACGTTAACACCGATTAAAAACCGTTAACTTTAGTTGAGTTGACCATAAATCTTTCTGCGAACTGGGGTTGGACTGTTAAATATTGTTAAAAACGAATAAATAATTTGAAATTGATTTAATATTATTATTAAATATACAACTAACTGTGTTTATTAGTGGTAGGCTATGCCGCATGGATATCAACTTTAATACGATTTGAAAGAAAAAGAATTGGTTTTTTTTTGTAGGTACAGGTACTATACATATATACTTGGTTACTTTTTTATTTGACTTAATTTTATTAATTTTTTTGCTGATACAGTATCTTTAATATTAATTTTTTTTATTCATTTGTACAGCGTATCGATGCCATGCCATGCTTTTGCCTATAATTTAAGGGATGGTATAGGTTATTTTGGCTTTGAAGGCGGTTTGTGATTTATTCGTACCTGCGACTTACGAAAACACACAAGAAATCGTCTGACGATTTCGGTTACCTGTTCACATAACCTTTAGGTGGGGTGACCATCGTGAAACTGGAATCACCGAATACCTACTCGTCATCTTCAGAAGCTGTCGTATAATTGCAAATTTCATTAAATAATGAAGACATCCATAGGTCTTTCGAATGAATTAAAATCACACACACTTTGGTTTATTAACAAATAGAAGGACCGTTAGATCTATTTTCATTTTTATTTACTAACGTACTAGTAGTAACTCACTACAAACATAACAATCTAATACTTAGCTTGTCACGTTATTCCTAGGCATAATGATGTTCGTAGTTCCAGTTGATGTCTAGATTACCTTGAGAGCGGTTACCTATGTATAGGTACCTACACAAAGATAATTTGGATTATGAGGAACCATACCATAGTCACAACTTGTTGCATTATAGGTACATATATGCAAGATGTCTGCTTTGAATAAAATACCATTCGCCAATAAGCTTAGAATTGCATTAACTAATTCTTTAATTCTTACAGGTATTTTTTGTATCCCATATAGTAAAAAAATACATAAATTCCAAATAATGCTGTAATACAACTATTTCGTAATTACAGATAACATTATCACCGTAGCTAGCTTTTAGAATTCTACAGCTTGTTTATGATTTTGCAACGATACGCTAATACCTAAATGGCTAAGAATAAGAATTTTTACAACACTATCTATCAATTAAAGGCAAAATACAGACCTCGACTAAGGGTTATTCGGGTGATGGTTCGATAGGTATTGATGAAGATATTTTAGGTAGGTATATATTAGTATCATTGCACGAATGAACAGTAACGTAAATAAACTGTAAATAAAACACCCTCAAACAATTTCAACTCATTTCTACTCTCACATTATCCCTCACGATTCGTAACGCGTCCATTTCACTCACGGTCCCTCGACGTTTGTCCCTCGCACTTGGACCCCTGTTTCTATACAGTGGAACCTCCCCAGTGTTGATTGGTGCTGCTTCATTGGATTAGGGACGATGACCACTCGGCCCTTGGGTATTATATGGAATTAACACCGGGATTCTGTGCTAAATTATATTGGAGAGGAATAGTATTTCTTTTGCGAATTATAAAATTGGATTTTTCAACAGGTTTCAATACTTTTAATGTAACTGAAGTTAATTAAATATATTATTTTATTTAGGTTCAAACCAACATAACATTAATGTGATTCCGATCTATATAAATATCTAAATAAAAATATGAATGTACGAAATTTCAGAACATCTACACAAAATGTAATAATTACTATTTGTTTCGTTATTGTTAAAACACGGTATAGAATAATCAGGGAAAATGAGCAAATTTATGGTTTAATTTTAAAAACATCATGAGGAAACCTGTCCCGCCTGCGAGATTCAAAGGTTGTGCGTGAAGTTGTCCAACCCGCACCGCACATATTTTTTAATTGCCTTAATATGCTTCACGTAGTCAGATGGCATTAAGATGTTATTATTGTACGAGTACGTATATTATTTATCTAAATCATAAATTTATATTAACATTAACGTTCGATAGCAGAGGAGTGCACAGAAATTATGAGTAGGGTAAGCCAATTGAGTGTCACTAATCGCAAAAACTATAAACAATTTTAATTTTTGTTAAATTCAGTGCTTTTGATGACAGCAAATCTTCTATGGTTTCAAGTTTGTACAGGAAAATGGGAGAATAAGTGGGAATAATTTATTATATTGTCGTTTTTCCGGATTGTCTGGGCCCAAAGGATATGCTCTGCTTATTTGCATATATGGAGTGCACGCCACTGTTTGATAGATATACCTACGCCATAAATAGTGTTGCCTTAAGATGAGGTATTCTGCAATATCTACAATTATATTTTTTATTTAACAATGAAGGTAACACTCTTAATATTTAATAACTGAAGTCCTCACTTAACCTTAACCAAGTTAGAATAAAGTAGAACTTAACCTAGAATATGAACGTACTTTAAAATTACAGAGATTGGTATTTTATGACGCTCCTAAAAAGGACTCATTTATTTCAAAGATATAAAATTGAAGGTGATGATCGATTAAGTAAACAAGTATACGTTAAATGCAGTAAAAAAAACTAATTATTTCATAGCTAAAGAGAAAATTAAGTCAGCAATAACACAACAACAGTGATCGTAGAGTATAGCAGACAGCTGAAAAGGCAAAAAAAAACTTAATATAACTTTTTTCAGCAAAAAGGACACTGACAGGAGACGTCATCAATACCCCTCACTCGCGCGTCAAAAAATAAAACGGAATCGTTTCAAGAAACAAATCGATTAATTTTATTCGATACGGACGCCATCGGATCGATTCATTCCTCTCGCATCGAGGTTTTCGGATCTACAGAGATATTTTATGACGCGTAAAATTGCACCATTCAGTGGATACGGACAGACGGACGATTTTTCCATTTTCACACCGACAATACAATTCGGTTTAGACGTCTGTTGTTAATGATCCCGTTTGGTGCGGTGTTTCTCACGTTATTTTTCTTGAATTTTAAAGTAATTTTAATAACGCTTTGTTGTGCGAATTCCGTGGGATTTCCACAATAACAAAAAATAAACCTATAACTTTGAATTTTTAACGTTTGTGTTATCAAACACTTATGGCGACATCTAAAGGAGTAGGTATAGGCGAAATTTTTTGTAGTAGTTAATTATAAAAAATAAGCAAATCTATTTATTAGTTTATGATAAAATATGGCATCCATCTTTTTCTTTTCTTTTTTTTTCTTTGGCGTCTGGCGATTTCTGGAGTGGAGATCGTGTCTCGGCAAGCGTAGCGTAGGACGCCCACCGGCCCCATGGACCGACGACTTGCGAAAGGTCGCTGGTGGAGGCTGGATGAGGAAAGCGGAGGACCGGGATTCTGGTGCAAAATGGGGGAGACCTATGTCCAGCAGTGGACTGCGATAGCTTGAATAGGGAATGGCGTCCATCTTTCGCAATTAAGTCTAAAGTCCTTTACTTTAGACCTTAGCCATGCGTTTGTTGTCAGCTTGTAGGCAAGCTACCATACTTCTTTATATTTCAAGCTAAGGCTTGGACTCCGAAAGATGGTAGTAGGACTCTATTTTAGGCTAGGTAAGTGCAACAATCGAAACAAGCAGCACGCGGCGGCGTACAGTTCAAACCCCTAAATAGTGAGAATTTTTAAGGAAATCTTTTTCGACCGAGCTACTTAAAGCTGTTATAATTTTAATTATGCATGCAAACCTTTCTTCCAGAAATAAAAGCTTCATAGTAACAAAACTCACATAGACATATAAAATAAACATTAGTTCATGTACTGAAATATAAAATGTGAACTTTTACGTTTATTTTGCTTTAGATTGACAGAAACAGTAAGTGATTAATAGACGTCCATGTCACATGGTTCCGATATCACTGTTTGTCCTTTGCATATTTCTTAAACAGCTGATATTTTTGATCGAACTTTATGGGTGCTTTTTGATAAGAGATTATAAACGGTAGCTTTTTTAATAATTTATAAAAATAACAACTTCTGTATATATTGGTTTTATTGCTACTATTATTTATAAATCCAATAATGTCACTTAAAATGTAATGCAACAGTTTTAAGAGGACGCATCACAAAACTGCATTAAAATTTGCCTAATTTTCTAATTTATAACCGACTTCAAAGAAGGAGGTAACTTACTCGGGGTTGATATATTCTTTATTTTGTGTAAAGTATGAAATTGCAATACAGTCACGTTTTAGGAGTTTTACATGGATACTCGTAGATGTTTTGTTGCTGTGCATACCTACTCGTATGTTAAAGATTTTTGAATCAAGCTTGTTTTAATATCAACACAGTGCATAACTTATTCGTTCATATTGCTATGCAAGGCTGAATGAATAATGATTGTAAGGATATTTCTTTAATATAAATACAATACTTAGTTAAACATTGCGTCAGCGGCTCTCAAACTATAGCGGTCTAATTAACCAGCCAGTAGCTAAACAACTGCTGCCCATGAACCGAACAGCTTTCAATGGCTTTTGTGTTGCAACACAAGACTTGATGACCCACATCCTTCATGCGATTTTACTCGTATCGTGCTGGTTGAAAAATGGCGCGGGCGTAAAACCGGGCGTTTTTGGAGACAAAAGACGAGCGTGGGCGAACCGAATGTTAAGACGATCATTAGCGGCCTATTGTAGGAAATGCCACGCGGTACGGTATGGCGGTTCTCAATTACAATAAAGATCGTTGATGCTTTACAAAAGCCAAAAAAAATTACATACGTGAAGTAACGTATAGCAAGATTCTGTGGAATAAATAGGAAATAAGGTAGGTAAATTTGCAACCATCAACGTGAATGCAGTACTGGTCTGGTGAATGATTAAGTGATATAATTACAATTGTTTCTCTATATAAGTAACAAAATAAACTCTCTCTCTCTTCAACCTATTGCAGTCCACTGCTGGACATAGGTCTCCCATATTTTGCGCCAGACATCAAAAACAAAATAAAAAATAATTATTAAAAAAAACTGTTTTCGATAAATTTCAATGTTAATTGAGATGTTTGTATGAAGCTTTGAATGCTTTAACATTTTAATAAACATTGGGACACCATTGAAAACTGACGCGTCATGCCTATCTCTTACACCAGATTGAAAAACAGAAATATAAAAGATTACATGTCAAATCGATTTACAAAACGATTAATTTTATAAATTAATTATAGTGTAATAAGTGTGATCAAATAAATTTACTTAACTTCAAATATCAGATATACAATGACATTCTACAGAATTGTAATGTTTGAGAAGCGCTGTCAAGACGCTACCCCGTCGATATAGGGAAACAGTAACTGACCTACAAAGCCCTGTGACTTGCAGAAGCATTGTACCAGGACCACCTATATGTCTACGCGTCCATAAATTAAACGTGAATTTGACAAAAATGGTAACAGAAACGGTAGCATGGATTCGCAAAAGGGTTATTGTAAGACAACAGGCGAATGCAATAAATCACAAGAAACCGTTTTGTATATTGCAAGCTGCCATTTTTTTGTGTTCATGCAAATTTGCCGATTTGAAAACTTACCTGTATTTGAAAGATATTTTTATTTCATGGGTAGGACAACGAGCAGACGGTATACATGATGGTAAGTGATACCGCTCACCTATTGACTCTAGCAACTTCAAATAATTAGGAAAACTAGTACCGATCTTCGAGAGATAACCTAATATCACTTGAACAATTTTATTACCAGATAAGTTCGTAGTCACCTTTTAAGCAGAAAATGTGTGTCAAGTAACTACGCTCTTGTATAGTTGAATGTTATAAAAATGTTGCTATTACAAAAATTACATAGTGTTTGTACAAATTTTGGTATAGTAGCCGACGTCTCAACCTTACACCAATCGGGTTGTCATCGTAATAGATAGAACCTTGCTGGCACTACCACAACAGATTTGAGTTGTTTTAAGCAATTTTAAGATGTGATGATATAAATATATTGTACCTACTCAAATGAACACCATATTTAAATTACTTCTTTGCTTCGGGAGCCACTATGCTATACAGGAGCTATGGTTTCAGGTTTATTTATCTTTACAAATAACCTGCAACTTAAGAAACCTACAAGGAATAGTCTGCTGAGGCCAAATGTGAAGGTGACCAGTTCCTATCACCTCCTCGTGAGAAGACCATTAAACGTTTGAACGTTTGATGGCATCGATAGTCCTTTCCTAGAAATAAATAAAGAGAAAAAAGTGCGTACTGAAAATACTTAAGTAGGCTTCTACCTAACAAAAGGGTATGTACTATCTAGTTATCTCCCTTCCCTCACCCCGATACTGATACAATCCTCATCCAACTAATAATTTTCAATTAATCACATACCAGTTCCCTCAAATAAACTTTTTACTCAACAAAACAAGAATCGAACCCCATATGGTGTTGTGATCGAGCCGTTAACTACCGTTCGATACTGCTCCTCCGTGAGTCAGCAAATTAACCCTTGTTCAACAGCGTATTGCGCTTAATCATTATTAGGCAATAGTTTCGTCCGTGGCTTTGCACGTGTTTTTAAGTCTTGAATTAGCTACGTCAAACCTTTACAAATTCTCGTGTAAAATCAATATCGAAATTAATATTAAATGAAGGAGACCTTAACGAAGAATATCTTTAATCAATGCGTTCTGCTGTGTAGGACCGGGTAGGGCCCATAACTACATACGCATCTGAGACATGGTACAGTTCACAAGTTTGAAGTCTCTCTACAAGCAATGGAGTGAAGAGGATAAATAATGAATGATGTCATTAATTTCAACCATTAAAGAAAATTAAAGTTATCGATATAGCTCGTCGGATTAACAAGTTCAAGTAGTCAGAACCGATGGCCGTTGAAGCAGACGAGTTCTGAAGTCGAGGCCGCGTCGTAGCAAACGTAGGACGCTCACCGTCCTGATATGGTTGAACTACTTACTTGCGAAGGGTCAATTATGAAGCCTTTATAAGAATAGCGGAAGGCCGGATATCTTGTTCAGAATGAAGTAGATCAATGTCTAGCAGTAAAAAAGTGTTTAAGAAAGAAGGAGACCATATATATATAAGGTAGCGAGCATGTGCACCTTTTGCGCGGCCGTAATAAGTTAAAGTAACTTTCAGCACAGCTATGTTCCGGTCTGAAAGCTGTGATAAGCAGTGAAATTACCATATCTTTTTTATTCGTCCATAATGTCACACTTCAGTAGGTTTACACTTTTATTAAGGTCAATCATCATCTTCAGCTCATTAAACCTCCCCGCCGAAGGCACGAGCCTACCGTACGTGGGTGTTAGGCCTTAGTCGTCCACGCGGACCCAGTGCGGAATGGACGACTTCACTCACAAACTTTAAATCTCTTCACAGGCGTGCGCAGGTTTCTTGACGATGTTTTCCTTGACCTTAAGAGCGTCGGATAACGTACATATAATTTCGGAAATTTGAAATCACATTGGTACGTGGCGGGATTAAAACCTGCGCTCTCCCGATCGAAAGGCAGCAGTCCACACCATTAAGCCACCAACACAGGGTCAATGTAAAGGTACTATTCAAATAAATAGAGTCAACATGATATTGCCTAATCTTGGAATCGCTTTAAAATGTATTTTCACGAACGAATGTAGGTGCTACCCTCCCTCGCGTGGCTACGTTACCTTTACTGAATCTAACAAATTACTAGCTATATAATAACTAATTAATTAGTTTGTAGCGACATTAATCAAGAAAATATCATATATAACAATTATATTTCTTATCTGTTAAATTAATTTAATTTTTCCGAAACATAATGTACGTATATTTAATTATAATACCAGTTCAATGAAACATGTCCCTTGCAACTTTTTTTGATGGTAATTGCTTGATGATGAATGTGCACCATATAACAAAGTAAATGTATCTTTAAAATAGGGAAATAATGAAGAGTCCTCGGAAGCGTCCAACAGAAAATGAACAAAAAAACTTAACGCTTAAAAAAATAAAAACACATTTGAATTATCATCATTGCAGTAGACATATTTTATTAGATGTCTTCTGCTGAACATAGTCCTGCTCAAATGATTTCTACTATGACCGTCCTAACAGTAAACATTCATTGGCCACCCACCACTTTAAACCAAGTTGGAGGTCAGCCTAAGCTGCTTTTCCTATTCCGTGGTCAATAGCTAAGGATCTTTGTAATAAACTTAAGGTTGGCCAACGAGCTATGAGATAACTGTCCACGGTATTTCTGGCGATGAATTCGAAATAAGAATGTTCGTCCTTTGGTCACTGTCAAAACACTAACTTCATATTATTTGCATAAATAAGTTTATCAGCTTTGTTCGGTTTTCGTCTCGAAAGTTATGATATTGAAGTACTCATATCGATACCCCGTTGCAACATTGCACAGCGAACTTTTAATCAAGTCCTGGAGAAACGATTTACTATGAGTAAAGATTAAAAATGTTAATTCACAGAATGGACTTTTTGAATATTACACGTGAAGTATATAGTCACGAGATTGCTTGCACGTAAGTATGATACAACAAAGATAATATTCTAAAAAAACTTAACTGAATAGACTCATTATTATTATTAACAATTTTACTAATATCAAGTGATTATATATATATAATTATTATCGCTGTATGTATGCAATTTCGGAACGAAATCGTAATGCGCAAAATAAAAACGAAACCATGACGAACTGTTACTAGTGGCAGATAGATTGCAGAGGTTTTCGAGTGGCGACCGCAAAATGAGTATAGGAACTTCGGTCGGCCCTCCATCTGGATGGACTGGTAAAAGTGGCGGATAGTGGTTGTATGTTGACTACTAGATATTACTCTGCGTGGAAGTCTTTATCCAGCTGAGGAACTATAAGGCTGCAATGATGGTGATCGTCATTTTTCTTGTTCTGGGTGTAACGCGAATTGTCCACTTGATATGAAATAATCTTTCTATTCTATGACCAGTCTGAATGTTTTAGTCTGTGGGCAGAGCGCGCCGCAGTCGTCCGCCGGCGCCCGCCGCCGTCAGCTCACCATTAATCACGAGGTTTAGTTGCACGCTCTGCACACCGCGCCGTTTCTGTGGCCAACGCTACGAACTGATGTGAACTATATATCATATATATTATTATATGCCTTTTATGTGTGTACGTATTAATATAATGTATGCAGACAATTGAGTACATAATAAGTAAGTAAAGCTTGTTATTTATCATCATCAGGGCACAGCATAATCATCAGCTCATTAAACGTCCCAACCGAGGGGCATGAGCCTTGCCGAATAGGGTGATTAGGCCTTAGTCGTCCACGCGGGCCTATTGCGGGTTGGACGACTTCACACACAACCTTTGAGTCTCTTCGCAGGCGTGCGCAGATTTCCTCACGATGATTGCCTTCACCGTGAGAGCGTCGGATAACGTACATATAATTCCGGAAATTCGAAAACACATACCCAAGCCCGGCTCCCAATACCCGGTAGGAGGGCAACAGTCCACACCATTGAGAAACGACGCTCCATCACTGCATCACTGTGGGGAGATTGGGCCACGGGCAAAATCTGACAAGGTAAAAAAAAATTAACAACGTTTACTAGGAAGTGTCATCAACTGGTTGACTTAGATTGCAAAGTTAGATGTCATTTAAGAGTTAGAGTTGTACTTCATACTAAGTAGGTGTTGAATGCGAGTATAACTCAGATTATTAACAATATCAACCCTACCATCCATGTGCCGAAGTTGCTAACAATAGTTTTCTAATGGAAATTCTCGATAACAATGAAGCGTGAGTGGCTTTGTAGAAGGGTGAGAAACAACAGTTGGGTTCCCAGGGCTTGGTTTAGTACTTTCATGAGTAGGTACCTGTTTAAAGCCCTTCTGCAACTTGGTGTCAACCTTGACATTAAGATAAATTCGTGCATATTTTACAAAATAAAATATTTTGAATTACAACAGTATACAGAATTGACAAGAAGAAATTTGCCTTAAAAAAATTAACTCATAAATTGCTTACTGTGGAATAATTTTATTGCTTTATTATAATAATTAGTATATATTTTTATAATAATTAGCTATAATATAAGTATGTTATAGCTATGTATATCATAATTTTAAAGCATTAATTTTGATATCTGAATTTCGCCGTTTATTTTATATAAATACATATAAATCGACGTACATATAATTTATCTGATAAAAGGCGAAGCCAACATACACAACCATATGAAAAGGAAATGGCGAAAAACATCGGGAAATCTCATTTGTCCGATATACCTTGAACTCTGCGTAATCTTGAGTTAGGTATTATTTGACAATTGTTGAGAAAAGCAAGAGGTCTTCGAAACTGGTCGTCCTATTCAAGACAGTCGGTCTTAGCAGAAAACATTTTCTCGTGAGAAATGCTGTGCCAAAACTTTTTGCGAGAGTAGATTACCTACGTGCAAGGGTTTTACTATCCTTTGCTTTATTATAATTCTGATACTATACTGTATATTTGGAGTAACTCAATATATAATAAAAGTACATATTTATTTTCCTGTTATTAATGATTTTATTTATCATATTATACAAGCTCAAGTCACTTCTCTTATACGTCAGCCCTTATTCACCATTAATATAGAATTTGTAGCTATATATCATAAAAACAGCATATAAGTAGCGTCCTACAGACAAAAAGACGGGCTCAAAATAATATTATTTTCATATACCAAGAAACAAAAGAAAAACAAATGTAATATTTTACTGTCGAAGCTTAGCTACATCACTGAAAGAATGAAACGTTTTTTCTGTGCCAGTATTTAACCTTACCAGTATATACCTTAAACATAAACATTTAAATCTAAAGACACGGAAAAGGTATCGGTACCACTCAGCATAAGCCATGGTGATGAAAACACCAAGTCGCTAGTCTTCCGAGGCATCCTTTAAAGAGAAACTACTACATACACGCACTTTATACATTATGCACACTAAAAGTGTATACTGCGTGTGCAATTGCATCCTAACGACGTTTTTCTTCACCGTAAGAGCGTCGGATAACGTGCAAATAATTTCGAAATTCGAAAACACATTGTATACGGTGGATTTCAACCGCGCCCTTCAGATCGAAGGTATCAGTCCACACCAATGAGCCACCGACGCTTCGAACATAATTAGGGCAATTGAAGCCCTGAATTGCAGCCAAACAGATGCGCAGCGTTTACGAATGATAACGATATAAAATCTTCCACTTATGTCTTTCAGAAAAAATCAAAGAAACTCTGCAATGACGATGCAGACTGAAGAAATCACTGAATACCTACATTATATAATATAATAATTATTGTACAATATAATTTATATTGGACACGCAGTGCTCCATACACTCTTTAGAATACTTTTCACTCATAGGTTGCTGGTGTAAAAACATTCACAATGTGCTTTAGATAATTGTATAGTATCATATTTTTCGAATTGTCTTTTTTTGTATGTAATTTAGTATATTTTACTTTCAATGTTTTAGATTAGTATTATTTAAAATCTACTATAAATGTGTGAATATCTGTTGTACATTCATAGCGTTTTACTTTCTTTTTATTTATTTTTATGTTGTTACTTTTGATTGCTCAGCAAGGCTTCACTGAAAAACAGCGTCCTGGTCAACTTAGTGAACCAGGACAAATGCTATTGGTTCTTAGTTTTGTTCATTTTTATGTTTTTTAAATGTTGTGTGTACATGTGTGCCAAATCAATATTTCTGTCTTTCTTCTTTCTTCAAAACCTAATCACGGCAACCTGCAAAACTATGGGTAAGCATGTTCTATATAGGATAATGACCGCGTTAATTAAAATTACCAACGTTGTTAAATTTAGTCAGGACTTAAGGTGTTCAGTTACATACCTAATCCATGGGGATTTCAGCATGGGCTGAATCTCATTTATTAGCATAAACATTTGAGATTCATGCCAGATTACCAGAAGTCCTTGAAGGGTGTATGTATCTAGCCGAGGATCTTGCAAGTCAAGCTTAGAGATAATAGACCAGGAGAAGACATACCTTCATAGCCATCATTTGTATTTTTGTGTAAACTTCATGATCATGGCTGCCAAAAGTCTACGTTGCTGAAAGTCTGCCTTGCTATGTTACTTATCAAAGTAAGACAGAAAGAAAAACGTTTATTGGATCAAGTTATCATATCAAACGTTAATCAAGTCATCTAGATACCATATCTTGTTTGAAATATACCTAAAGCTTTAACGAAAAGTCCCCCATTAAAGTAAGTAACTCATCTTACTCCAATCCACTTGAACTCTCTTCGAACATAGTACACAACAAAATCGTGTATACGACAAACGTACAATTAAACAGGTCAAGTTAACAATATTACAATTAACAAGCATGTTTACCCTCTGCATTCGTCGCGCCTAAACGGCTGAGCTATTTAAAAATCGCATAAGGTAACGTTTTTAATTAATAACCTTTAGAGTCCTTTCATAGAAACGGTCGGAACGCTTCAAACGTAAACGGCATGAATAATAGTTTTAAATGTATTTGAATAAGCTGTTCATTAATTATGTGCGGGAATAATAGTAATTTTTGACGTGGCCCTTCCTGCTTTCAATGCTTCGGTTCAGTTACACAATTTTTTCGGAGACGGCCTGATTCTGGTGTGATGATAAGTTTTGGAATTGCGTCTATGTTCCAAAACCAAAAAAATATATAACCCAAATATAATTTATTACTTACTTACATGCACTTTAGTTCGTAGTAATCAAGACATTTAACTGTTAATCAGATCAAACTGTTTATTGTTAACGAAAGTTTGCCTGAGCTGTATGGAAACTCAAAAGTAAACGCTATAATGTGGAACTAATTAAAATTAAGGTAAAAAAAACTTTTTCAAAGTAAGCTTTATTTAAATGCGCTAAAAAGAAAAATAAATAACCTTCACACTAAAACTTTGACTGTTAACTTGAAACGTCATTTCAAATTTAACAAATTTGACATAAGTAATTTATATGTTATTAATGCTTGTCGCGAGGTATAAGAACTCGTATTTACTTGCTGCCTATTAAAATTTTAAAACTAAGAAACATTTAGTAGGTAGCAGTAGTTGTTCTTCAAGTAACCATATAAAGTACACAAATATTTTTGCCATAACTCGTCATTATCAGTGCTTGAAAAACCGATAACATAATCAGTTATTGCAGCATGTTTTATAGGTTTAACGACTATTCTACTCGTAAACTAGCATGTTTCCTTGACAACATGTTTATTATATGTGAATACATGACGTGCACAGGCATTTTTATATTAAAGAGAAACAAAGAGACATCGGCCGAATAGGTAAAAAGAAGGTAACTCAATTCAAACAGAGGAGCTCACAGTTAGTTTAAAATCGAACCGTGCCATGAGCAGAAATGACTTGATTGGAAAAATATTGTTTTCATTTATTTGCTTAAGATTTTGATTACCTCTCTGAACTAGTCTTTTTCTTTGAAGTACTCGAAATAAATTTAATGGTGTCATCAGAATAGTCCATTTTCTTTCATACTTTTTCTTACCTTCAGTTAGTTTTGGCGCAGATGCCGCGGTAATCCTATGATTCAAGACTGCTTAGCTGTAAAGCAACTTGCACTGGCCTTAGGGTCGCGTGATTAATAGACCTAATTAGATGAAGGTGAGCCCCTACGTCAGATTTTCATGTTCACGAACGTTACTACGTTAGTTGTACATGACTTGGAGCGTGGTGAATAATTATGTTGCTAATCAAGTATGCAAGCTTATGTTTGAGTACATCTAATTACTCGTATGTAGGTACAATAAGCAAAGAAGTATAGTAAAACTTAACTTAAAAAATTACTAATTATATTTTTCTATGGATGGGATTTTGATATTGAGGGTAAAGACGTTTGAGCCAGAAGTAATAATAGGATTTAAATATTGGAAGGATTAAGCAGTGTTAATTAAGTATTGTGTTTCTACATTATTATTCATCTTTGAGCAAAATATTTTGCTTCTGTATGTAAATCTATACTGAAAATAATTGTGTCTACTGCTGATGGTCCGTCTATACTGGAGGCATTACAATGTACTAGTTTTGATAAGAAAGATACAAGCTTACAATCATGGTAACCTCTATAAATAGTTATCAAAATATTAGATACAGACATAATTTTGCCGTATGGATGGACCTTGATCTAAGTTTGAAATTCTTCGATTTGAACATATACATGTAATTTTGGACAACAAAACGCATCTTGAGTTTACAAGTTAATCACAAATACCAAAAAAGCGCTCAAATGTAAAAATACTGTTGCTATTTCTAGAACAATTTCACAGCGCACAACCCGAGGTACCAGGAATGTATAAGGAGCGAGGAAGATTAATGGTGCGCGCGGGACGGCAGACAACCGCGGGCGCGTTTGACAAGCGCAGGTGCGCTACTTTCATAATTGGCCGACCCAAGCCCTTTCGGCTTTCAGCGAACTTGGATGGCCATGTGTCTTTTTGGCTATATACGTTCGCCATATGTGCTTCACATCCTATGGCAATACTAGAACAAAATATTTTTAATTATTCTTAGAAAGAGGTAATGAACTTCAGCAGACTGAAGAGTGCGTAGCAACCATTCATACACACAATCATTTTCAAAAACAATGAAATTAGATTAGTAATTTTCAAAAATAATGAAATGAAAGTACTTACATTAGTTTCTACACAAATTCTGCAAAAACAAATACAAATCAAAAATATTTTTTGAGAAAAACGTGTAGCTTACGTCAGGTCTACGTCGACACCTTAATGTTAATCAATCTTGTTTTCCAGTGCTGCCTAATTCCATCTAACCTTCTTCTTCTTATTCGTTATTAGATCAAAGAATATTCAGACTAACCCGGTGTCAGAACTTATAAATCCCCTTTGTGGTAAATATACATGTATCGACCACCACATTGGTATATAGAATTTTCTGGAACTGATGCAATGAATGTTGGCGGGCCTTCAAAGCCTTGTTTACAATTAAGCAGGTTCCGACAAGAACAAGATGTTAGCTTGAGTCCCTATAAATGGAATTCCCTTGGGACCCCTTACATCCCTGAATTTTGAATGATCAGTGTAATTGCAAAACTCTATTTGTCCTACACTGCAGCTATGAAGGTTGAGTTTAAAGTATCATTGAGCCATATTTTAACACGTATGCGCCTGCTCAAACATAATGATATCATGGCCTCAAAGAAAACCGCAAAAAAAGTGTAGTGTTTCATCGAGTGCGTGAGGTTACTTGAGCCTTGCCCAAACCCATGTGCGTCTCCTAATATTTCCTTTTTCCTCTACCTTAATTAAGATTGGTAATACACTCCTTGCTCCTTCCTCCTCCTCTTTCTTCAGTGGAGTCTATATAAGTACTGGTTTGTATCATTTGTTGTCTACTGGTATCTACAGATTGGACAGACACAGACAGTATAAGCAGTTAGATCATTTTGAAATAAAATCGCGCGTTAATACGCACAGAATAAAGCCCCAATTGAAATGCACAGGTTTACAATAATTAATTTAACATTCATTTTAAATTAATTCACAAGAATCTTAATCATACATAACACATTCACATAATTAAAATTCTTAGCAAAGTTAAAATATTTTCCAAAGAATGGTAGCGACATCTAGTAGTACCACACTGATTTGAGTTTTACGATAAAAAATGCTTTAGCAAAGGAAGCGCCATCTAGCGGGGAGTAGATTATTTATAATGAAGTAAACGTAGATCACGCAACACAGAAAGACCTCCCTCTAAGTTTTTTTACTTAACTTTTGAGTTTAAAGGTAGATAAAATGAGCTATTTTCGAAAACACAATATGTAATTATTTTGTTTTTAGTACTTATTGAAATTATCTGATTCATTCCACTGTAATATTAAGGTGCTAATAAATTGATAGTAACTAGAACTTATCCAACAATGCATTCTTTGTTAATGCAATAATATATTCATCAGGGAATAGGAATAATAAATGGAGAAGAAAGACAAGTACCTTTAGCAAATATATTTTATTGTTACAAAATGTTCTCAGTAAGTATTCCGTTTGACAAATTACTCGAACCTTTATTTGTTATCTTTATTTGATGAAATTTAGCGCATCATTGTGCCATTCATTACTTTTATGTTTCTAAAAAGTTTTCATACAAACACTTTTGATCACCAGATTTATTTCATCAGCCACATACAATTGTTGACGTGCACTTATAAGCAATATTAAGTATTCCATAGAAATCTTCTAATTTCTTATTATCCCTTCAGTCGGTGCAGCTTGTGTACAACATAAACCTCTGTAATCCGAACTTGTTTATTACTAACAAAACAAATCCGGAAAGACAGGGTAAATGCAGAACACTTTAACTTGACGATGACTTCGATTATCAAATTGCTGAAACTTAAGAAAAACAAACATTTGAGGAGTAAGTATATCCATATTTTATTTTCCATACATGTTACATTATATCAGCTTATCTTAATAATTTACGTGTATAATTTTAAATTTAATATGAGTTCAAGCAGCATAATGTAAAATATTAAAACACTTATGATGTTTTTTTTAATAAAACGTTTTTGATTTTATATATTCATAACATTAATATTTTATGAAGCATAGATCTTGAAGTACAATTAAACGTAAACTATATTTTTGATTAGATAATAAATAAAGTTAAAGTTTCAAGACTTCTTCTACTCCAATGCTGAAAACCGTACACTACACAACCCTGTAATATCCGAATTTGTTAAATTATAATTATTACAAACAACAACGGATCAACAGGGTAAGTGCAGAGCACTAATCATGACAGAAGACCTTGAAGTATACGTTGGAAAAAAACTTTATTGAAAGTTTAGTAAAATATTTTGTTACGACAACAAAATGAGATGTTTACCAAACAAAAGTTAGGTTTTATCACTAATACGTGGTTTCAATCATATAGATAGGTACCTATTTGCTAAATAGTAGTTAAATACTTCAAATTGTTGGCACAATATTACAGCTGTTGTGTAACAGTATAAATATTTTACTGCAATATTTTTTGTTAATAGAAATTAAGCGAAAGCTACAGTCTGTTGTATTTACATTATCAACAAAGAAACTTTAATTAGAACCTAAAATTAATATTTATATGTATATGTATGTCTAAATAACAAAATATTAAAGATCGAGGGAAATAATATTGGATTATCTATCTATTAAATAAGTTTACAATGTTGTATCCAATATTTCAGAAAATTATCTCATTACAATATAAAATATACTGAAGCGAATATATTACAAGAATCTTTATAAAAAGAAACAAACAGGTAATGTGAAAAGGTGGCCGTTTAAATTATCTACAGTGGCGACATCTAGTGAAATTTTATACCTGCAGTTCAATATTTACGCTTTGACGAAACTAGTGACATACAGCGGCGAGCGGACTTATGGGAAGTTTGTGAGAAAATGCCTTCGAAAAGAGTTAATTTATTTCATATAAAATAGTTATACTTAATTTACGGACCATGTAAAACTATTTATGATTTCATAAAAATATTAACTAAGATTAAATATCCAACTGACTAAATAATTCAATATTCATGACCCGCTATGCTATTGACCTGTCAACATTAATTTGCTTAGAATAACTGACATGTTTAAATTATTAAACTCTGATTGTCACTTATAATCTTATTATATTTTCAAGAAGTGTCATTGTCTGTTTATTGCTGATTTATGAAATGACACACGTATATAGTGACATATTAGTTTCCTAAATATTATGATGATAACAAAATTATTTCTCAAAAGTTTTGCATTGCCAACTAATATTTAAGGCTTCTATTTGTTTGGGTTTACTTGGGATAATAAAACAAAAGTAATAAACATTTAGATATTTTAATATTTATAGAGTTTACAAAAATATAATTGATAAGTATAACATATAATATGTAATATTGATATAATATACATAATGATTATACAACACCATAAATATAGCAGCTAAAATTAAGTATTGTATATTTCACGTACACACCTACAACATTTTAATGATGTTTTAAGTAAAGTAACCAACAAGACAACGCGACAATAACATATATGTAATAAATCAAGTACTATAAATATTTTTTTTACAAACCTAAAACATTACCCAAACTTACTCGTTCAACAGTATTCCAAAATTTCATAAAAACAATTTTCAAATATTTACAAATACGAGCAGAGAAAAGGGAATCATTTTTCTCTAAAAAAAAATAATACTAAAAAACATAAATGTCTTGCATAGTATGAGTTGAACAAGTTATTTTATGTAAAAAAGGCATATATTATCCTCAGATTTCCTCTGTCTTCTCTGGAGAATGTGTATGCACTACACAAACCTCTCTAGAACCGAATTTGTTGCCCAATTTCAAACACATCCGGATCGACAGGGTAAATGCAGAGCACTAACGATGACAAGATATGCGTTTGTAATATGAGCGCAAAATAAGTATTTTCCATCAAACTTACGAGGATATATTTAAATTGAATAAAAATATAAAAAATAATAATATATTCGTTGAATTTTATACGCATTCACTTAAAACGCAAATATGTTTTTACTTGGCCTTTTGTTTAATTTATTTTTAATGATTTTATTTTGAAGCTCAAAACTTGGGAAATTAAGTTTTGAGGCATCATCATAGTGTTGATGTAAAAGCAAATATTCACGTAATAAGAGTCGTTACAGAAGTAAACATAAAATTGAATTCAACCGATATGAAAGTCAATTTTTAAATTAGCTTAATAAATCGATGGATTTGCTGCTATAAGGTACAATCATTTCTACAAATCAAAAGTTTATAAATAAGAAATCAGGAAGGTAGTTTATTTCCTTACGTACATTAAAAGCTATCTAAACAGAATAAGCTAACCTAATGCAATCAGACTAAGCCATAAATGAGAACAGATAGAGATCAGAGCGACTCGACATAAAAACATTTATATATAAAATTTCTCATAACAGAATAGAAATTGTCATTAAAGCCGGTAATTAAAATAAATTACTAAGTGAGAAATATATGAAATTCTTTCTAGTAAATATTTATTTTTATATAACAGTTTAAAAAGCTGAAAAATTATTAGACATAAAATGAAATGAACGTTGTTTACCAACTAACTATTTAATAAGATAAAAAAAAACACGAAAATAGTTTTTTTCCCGTTGCAATAAAAAGTTATATAGGATAATAAAGTTTTGGAAGCAAAATAGTTACAAATAGCAGATAACGAAATTGCTAAGAAAAACCTCTTCTTTAATAACTTAGAATAAAGTTAGTATTTTTTTTTAATTATGACATAAAAATACCTATGCATGGATAAGCAGCCTCTGCCATGATAATTATGTAGAGTGCAATAAAATTTGAAGTTGCATCTGTTTCCCACAATGTCTTTCCAAATTTTCCTTGAACTATTGGTAAAATCGTTTTCTTGTTACGGAAGCGAAGTTAGAATATATTACAATAATGTTGTAGGTAAGTTATAAATTATGTGTAGAAAAATACTATATATATTATATACAGTATTTTGTGTTATTTAGTGTTTATTTAAAAAAAATAACCTAAGAACGCAGCAATTTCATCATTTTATAAATAAAATATTTCATTACTCTCCTTTTTATTCGAGAGTATTCGCTGTTAGAAGTTTCCATAAATGGACAATATTTGAATTTGAATAACTACACTCTGTAATGAGAATTAATTTAAAGTAGTTTCTGAATTAACCAGAATCCAGTCAATTTTATAAGACGAGAACTCAAACGGTAAAAGTGGAAGGTAGCCGACTTTACTATTCTACATTAAAATAACCATTTACAATGACAAGAGTTTAATAGAATAAACATAAAACATCTCAAATAAAAACACAACTCATAAAAATATAAATACAACATTATAAATATTATAATACATCAACCTTTCCCAAAAATATATTTACAACAAACTAAAAATGCGGCTCTACATATTACCTTCGTCTGTTTCGTTATGCTCACACAAATACAACAATTTCAGTTTTCGTTTCTGCTAATACAATCGAAGCAGGTCTAAAGTTTATTGAACACATTTTTACATTAGCATTCAGTTTCACGAAACAAAATATCTCCCTGAAGCATACATATTGCGAAGTACAAAGACGGATTTATATAAAAGAGTTCAGTAAAAAGTATTTTTTGTCTTAGAAATAATCCTTCGATCTTCGGTTTTCCTTTGTCTTGTTCGTTGCTGTGCATGCACCACACAAACCTCTCTAGAACCGAATTTGTCGCCTCACTTCAAACAAATTCGGATCTACAGGGTAGATGTAGGGCACTAATATTGATGCCGATGGGCACCAAATTAATTAAACTATCTGAAACTTAAGGAAAATAATCAATTATAATGTAAAAAACTTGGTGAACTACCTTGTTATAATCAAAATTTCATAAATTAATTAATAAAATTTTAGCTTTCAAACATAATAACTCGTACAATAAACAAGTTTATGGAGGTTTTTTATCTTTGACAAAATTATCATAGGCATAAATCTGATATTAACGAGTTCAGAAATAGTAGAATTGATAATAAAATATGGGAAATTACATGGTACTATTGATTTTATATTGAATATAATTGTAGGTATATTACGTCCGGACGAACATTATCTTATAACGATCATCATATTACTCTACATAATACCTAACTTCAAGGAAAATTTGTCAAAATAGGAAAAATTTAATTGTACCTCGTTTCTGATTTACAAGATATTATAAGTTAAAAAAAAACTCGTTTGCGTCGTCAACAGGTTATTAAAAAAAAGATTAGGTAGTTAACCGGACATAACCTTTACATAAGAATTAAGATGCTTAACTGTATGTAGCCATGCAGATCTTTTCATGAATCAGCATGTTGTGTTTCTGAAAAAGAGAGAAATGTAAAAATTAATAAAAAATATACATCTATTAATGTATTCGGTTTCTGCTCACCATATATAGAAAAGAAATTCAAAGACTCGATTTGTCTGGAGTTAATTATCAATATATCGATCGATTAATCCAAATAATAAGGCAATATGCCATCGGTAAAGATGTTATCGATTGTTGTAAAATATCGCATTATGGTATGCAATTATTAACCGCGAAGACGACAGTAGCTGTCCGCCATAATTGATCACTTGCTAGTGTATAGAGCCTTAAGTAAACGCAGAAGACAACTGAGGACGAAGTTGTTTGAACAATCTTACACAATGTCTACATGCGTAATGGCTAAGCCGTGATCGAATTAGTGACAAGGTTGAAAGTGATCTAGGGAAAGCGGTGCTAAAAATTCCACCGCTCGCTACGTCAGCGGAAGGTAGTAGGGAAGCGTTTTAGATAGCGTATGCTAATTTTTTATGTACGTACAATATCTATGACTAAAAGTGCAAACCGTTGCATAACTTATATAAGTTTTACATATGCAAAACCGAAACTCTTTTAGACACTCAATCATGAGTAAAACGTTATGGAATGGTTATTCATGCATATTGGGTGATAGGGCTCACGAAATTGGCGGATTAACTATTAAAAGGGATTTACACAAGGGCACTTTAAAATCACTTCCTTAAATTTAAACCGAACGTACACAAAAGGATCAATTAAAACAAATGAGCGCACGACTATCGTCAAATAATCGATTCTAATTTTAAACACAGACTATGGCGTCGCGTCTGTACGTCTGAGCTGTACGCGAATTCGTCAGTTGATTCGGCAACCTTGGCGGCGCGAGGCCGCCATACTCGCAAGTGGGTCAGAGGGCGCGGGCACGCATGCGCACTCCGGACACGAGCAATGAGCGCCGCCCCCGGCCTGGGACGGTATAAGCACTGTGGACCCCTCCGATTCAACCAACCAATATAATGAGACCTACCCTACCCGACTAGTCATTGCCCTCAACAGCCACAAGTATCGTTCCAGAAAGCATCCAGAGCTCCGCCTAGTCTGGCGAACTAAGCAGCTGTTGGATAAATCTGTTGAGCGCTCAGCCCACTAGTTGCTAAGCGAGTCTTAGGTATTTGACTTGATTCATGGCAGGAATTTCATTAGCTAAGTTGTATCCTATTATTTCACTGGTAACTTTATGGTTGATTTTTCTGCCAAATTAATTGCTCTCTAAAATTGTGTTACGCTGAGCATTTTAAATGTAAATATTTTTTTTAAGTGGCAGTATCTTAAAATTAGGTCAACTAGCTATAAAAATAATCAGATATGATTTTATTGTACGATTTCCTTTTTATGTATCATCATGACATCATAACACAAAACACTACGTGTATTGTGCCGTGGAATAAGTAATCCTATTTGTAACATGACTATAAACCGCTGATATGGGATTTAGTTGCAGTAAGAACTTTTTCAAATATTTGTTAAATTTCTAACGGCAAACACGAGTACAGATTACTATTCACTAAGAAAAAAATTTAAATGCTAAACAACGCATAGACCTAAGACCCGAAACATGTTTGGAAATTTAAAAGAATATTTACACCTGACCCCTGATTTGAACTCGCATCTCATTGTCAACAGAGAAGAGTGTTAACTAACACTCAAATTACAAAAACTAACTTAATATCTAAGTATTTTGGATAAATAAATATATTAATCGGCAACCAAAGCTCACCTTGTAAAAATCCGGTAAATCACCAAATTATACTGTAACGAAAGATAAAAAACAAATTGAAAATTTTGTTTGTAAAAATAAAAAAATAAAGACAACCAAATATAGATGTGAACACTACGAGAGTCGATCTCGGTATGATATGGTCACACACAGTGAGCCCAGAACTGATGGTGATGAAAACTATTAGCAAGCCACTAATTGTACGGCCTACATTCATAGCGGTAATTGCTCCATTTACACTTTTGTTAGTCCGCACTGCATAATTGTTGCCTGTTTATGATGATACGAATATGCCAACCACGAACTGAGCATACATTAGGAAATCATAATAAAGGAATGCCGGAAACTACAAATGAACAGACGAATCTTTGGGCGCTAATAAGTAAAATTTTGATGATGTAAACCAAGTTTTTCCTTTTCATATTTAATGAATGCTTTTTTGGTATTACCACACCTAAACATCTTTATATACATAAATACTAATTTTATTTCAATAGAAAATCTATAGTTTGTTTCTATTACTAGACACGAATTAAGTTGTAATATTTTTACTGATGATATAACTTTGATAAAGGACAATTTAAATGAAACTGATTTCACAATGATGAAAGGTCATGATGTTTTTTGCAAAAAATATTACTTAACAAAATAGTGATAGTAGTAACAAATAAGAATGGCGTATTATACACAAATCAAGGTTCTATGACACTACTCTGTGTATTTTATATTACGCGTGTACGAGTAACTGGTTGTCTAGTAGTCATTTACATTTGTCTTTAAGTATGTTGGAGTCTTAACAATAGTAATGATATACCGAAAATAACATCTGTGGTTTATGGAACGCTATGAGATCAGGTAGCTATTATTATACGGGAGCTATATAGCTATTATAATATTGAAATAATTAATTTAATTGTAGTACTAGTAGGGCAAGTAAAGCAAAACACATAATAAATATTAAAAGCTAAAAGGGAACGCCACGTACAGGCAAATTAATTATCTAGGCAAATAAAATATGTTACTTGTACGTATTTTGATGTCCACATTAGATCATAACAACATGGGCAGAAAATTGCCTATGAAAATTTACGATACAATATTCTTTGGAGATACGCCAAGCCAATTCTAGAGACTTGAAAAATGCAATATCTATAACAGACCAAATTAAGTTATAGATATTTATTCATAAGAACACTTACCGGCAAAAATTCTGAGATTTTTCTTTATTGTCATGCACTTTTAGGCACCATCTGAAACGATATTTCATAAATATCATTTATTTATCGATTCTCAATGCGTGACTGGATAATATTAGATAATTGTATAGAAAGCTCAAGTCCATGTTATCCAACCTCATTCGTCCTGCCTCATACGCGCCAAACTGGCGTTTGCTTGACAGTCCCGCCAAACATGGCGACCATTCGTGTGGGAAGCGGAAATACACGAATTACTACGAGTCAGAAAGGATAGAACAATCTGAACGCGTGTGCAAAAAAGGGACGGACGACAGGTCCTGGTGGTTCGAACTTTTAGACAGAGATAACGTTATGCGATTTGACAGGCGAGTGAAAGGGTAAGAAGCACGTCTAAACGGTTTTTAGGGTGGAGCTGTCTGGAGATTCGGGTCGCAACGCGCAGATGGCAACAAAAAGGGACCAGTCCTGACTAAATTTTGGGCATAAATTGAACGGCATTTTTGCCACATTGCTCCGCAGCCGCCCTCCTCGGGAATGGACGCACAAATTTGTCATCCATAAGAGTATGTCGAAATGTTTGTAAATGTAAAGTAGAAAATATCTTCTATAATACTGAATCTATCTAGTTCAATTATTCATTTATCTGTATAAATAAATATTATAATAATCCCTATCGCCATTTCATATTGTCACAAACATTATTTTTAGGCATACATAAAAAGTATGCCATATGGCACATGTTAATAAATTAATGTATTCAAGACACGAGGTCACTGACACAGGATTTATTGTTCACTTCCTCTTTTATTAAACTTCATATGTATTTCCTAAACATGAATTCGCTTGCCAAATTATCTTCCGCTTGTCGGGACGAAAACAATGTAGAACTCAGAGATTTTGCAGGGCTTAATAAGGAGAATAGGATTTTTTGAAGAAGGTTTCTAGTATGATTTGTTATTTTAGTTGCCTACTTTGAGGTAAATACGAAACCTAGATGCATACTAAATATGTTTGGAGTACCTAAATTTAAATGTACTGCAATACATTTAAGTTAAAACATTGGATTTGAACAAAATGTAAACTATTTGAAGCTCATGATACGTTGTTATATAATTTCAAATGCAGATGAATCAAGGCGAATGATAATACCATTAAATTTTAAAACGCGATTAGTAGAATGAAATATGGCAAACATGATTGTCCTATCTGTGCTAGACAAATTAATGTTCCTAATCATAAAACACTTATTGAATATTATCCAATAAATACTAAGATGATAGAAAAAACGCCATATATGGTAAAATACTATTTGTGAAATTTTATAAATAAATTAGCAAAACAAAACATAATTAGATAGGTACTATAATTTGCAGAAAAATGTACGTTCACCGAAATTTGTTTAATGATATCAGGAATTTTAAAGAATTTGGTAACAAATTCTGATAATGAGATTAACGAACATATAAATCGTTTGCTGAAATATTTTTAGGTGTATTAGTTAAAGTTGGTGAAATACTTTGATTTCTTAATAAAGTTTATGCTATGATAGATAAGAGTAAGTACATTACCAAAGGATACAATCACTCATGAAATTTTAAAGATTATTATTAAAACATGCTTCCCACATATACCTGATATTATCTAAGATAAAGCAACGGAAGCTGCTGGATCAAATGTTTGCACTCACTTTATGTATCGTATCAACTTAGATTAAGGCCGTTTGTTTGTCACCTGTTAGCAGGTAGCTGATAATGGTATATTTAAGTAAGATAACCTGGATTATCTATAGTGAGAATTTATAGTCGGCGTTGATAGAAATAATAGAGAAGCATCTAGAATATTTTTAATGCGTCTCAGATTAATATTTGTAACTTCATAATCTGGGTAACCCTCATCTCTTACAACAGTATTATTTTAATGATACAACAGCATTCTTGTGCCAGCATGTTGTAATACTATTTTAAAAGATAGCGGTAAGCCCCTAGATATTCATATAGGATCTCGAATATAAGGTTTGTAATTCATTCTTCTTTACTACATTTTGCACTTTAAATCCTACATAGCACAGTAGGTACAGAATATCGGTACCCACTCTTGAATCTATGTTGAAGCCAAAAAAGATGAACTATCTGATATTATGTTGATTATCATGATAATTTTGACGAATAGCTTTATACCATCCGTTTTATATCATATATTAAGCCATGACTAAGTGTTCAACAATACTATTACAAAGCAAAACTAGAACATGTCTGTGAAGCAGTTTGTTCAAAGCTTCAAATAAAATTAATCAGCTGTTTAGGCAATTTCAATTATGTGCCAAGTTATATATTTTACGAGAAAAGTCATGTTAAGATTGCGTTAGCTCTTCTTCCTTATTCTGAAACAAAAGAATAATGATTCCACCTAGCCGGTACAAGCTTTGCAACGACAAGGGGCAACAATATTTAAAGAGACACGCGATCCCCGAGAAGCCATTATTTATTTACTAGGCTGTTTATGAACTTTAGAAGTTCTAATGGCCATGAAAATAACTTAGCGAATAAGAGTGATCGTTTTAATACAAGTTAGTCACGCCATCCCAAGGGCCAGAAAAACAGTGTATTTGTATTCGCCGAAAGTGTTCTTGCAAATCTCGAAAAGTTATTTTTAAATTGCGAGATGCTGAAATTTTGTTTTGCGTATTAAGCGCGTAATAATTCAGTGGGCGAATTTCGCCGGCACTTTTTTATTACAGAGCGCGGTCGCGGTGTTCTGACTCCATGGATTACGGGAATTAATATTTAGTACATGTTATCGGGGGCTATAATTATAACGTACATAAATCAGAATTATTACCTACTATTGAACATGGCAGGTTAAACACAACGTTAATGGAACATTAATTAGTTCGTCGCTAGTATGTGCGAATTTATTGCATGTTAAAGATAAAACGCAAAATGAAACCAAACCTAGTAAAAAAAGGAAATTACTGTAATGCAGTAAGTTTTTCGTGATTTGTGTGCATGATCTGTAGCAGACCTTTTCGAGTGTGACAGTTGGCATAAGAAAGATTTTCGTCAATTATAAGAAGCATTATAAAAGTTACTTAAATTTGTGCTCGAGACGGTACTTTGATAAGGTACGATGACATAATGGGTACTTGTCAAACGCTGGTAACGAAGAAGGGGAGACAGAAAGGTCAAGTATTTTTGATAACTCCCATTAGCATGCATAAAAGGAGAAATCAGAATATTATCAAAGAGCAATTCCGCACATGCGTAGTGAGGCCGCGAGTATCGACTAGTCGCGAGACGCCGCGCAGACTCAGTCAGGGGCCCAATAGCGTAAATAATACAATAAAAATTATACAATCCCACTCGATTTGAATGTCTTCTGTAAGGTATGGCTGAGCTTGATAGAGAATTAAGGCTGGGCGATCATCATCAACTCATTTAACGTCCCCACCGAGGGGCCTAAAAACCTTTAATTACCCGGAAAGGGTTTATAGGCCTTAGTCGTCCACGCAGGCCCAGTACTGGTTGGCCGACTTCACGGCCTGTGAATTTCTTCACATTTGAAGAAATTCAAACCTTTGAATATCTTCGCAGCGTGCGCAGGTTTCCTCACGATGTTTTCCTTCACCGTAAGAGCGTCGGATTAACGTACATATAATTTTGAAAATTCGAAAACACATTGGTAGGTACGTGGCGGGATTTGTACCTCAGCCCTCCCGGTAGGAGGGCAACAGTCCACACCATTGAGCCACCGACGCTCTCGATGATACAAGGTTTCTTTTACGAGGACAGAGTAATAGAAGGACGGCCGGCCTTGACTCTTGTGTAAGTATTGGAGATAGGTTGGAGAAATTCGGCGACCTAGATGAAACAGCGGACAAATAAATTATGTTTTCTGAATTGAATTTTTAAATATGTAAAATTTTTGGAATAGCAGATAAATAGTATATTAGTTTAATTCAATAGAATTTAAAGTAAAGGTTTTAAATCAATATTTATACTTAAAGCGATTGGTACAATTTCAACGTACAGCCATCGTAGTATTCGAGATCTTTTGAAAAAAGGTCACTAGATGTTGTATTAATGCACTTAATATTTTTGATGTGCGTATTTACTTTAAATAGGTAGCGATCATTCATGTCATGATACAAGACGTAAGTATTATGTAAAAAAGTTAGTTTACTAATTTTACAATGAATACATTAGAATTTTAACATGTCCATATACCATGAACAAGATATAAATTTTTGGAAAAAAAAAATCTGTTACGTATCTGTATCTTATAGTACGACTCGTTGTTTACGATTGAAGGGTCTAACTAATAGATAAATTCTAAAATAGGTATCTAGTGAGTTATGTTGAATACATTATCATTGTTTCAAACAATCAATTATATTTTATACAGTCTAGCCTTTGAATCAAATTTATTCATCGGAGACGTCGTAAAATGTAATATAATTAGTTATTTATGAAACTCACCATGGCAACATCGATCCGCTGCATCCCCTCGTAATAAAAGCTCCGTCTGTAATTTTAAATGATAACATACATGTCACGAACAGCGAGCAAATTAACGGCAACTGTGTATAAAAGTAAAAAGAAACAAATAAAACTGGCCACTTTTACAAAAACATACATGGATTATGATTCAAAAGAACCCTATGAAAACGTAAAAGAACCCTTTAAAAAAATCATGGCAAGCGTAAAAAAAAGATGCGAAAAGGATTTCAGATTCAAAAATGGAACTTACCAGGAGCGCGGAGGCGTTGGGCAGTGGCAGAGCGCGTAGGGAAGTGCGACCGGCGACAGACAGGCCTACTACGTCACACCCCGCGCTTTCCCCGCTCCCCACTTCCCCGGCTCCCCAGATTTGCTTACCCCAAGCCCGGGGTTAACAAGCTTCGCGAAACCTAATAATAACGAAGGGATGCTTTTCCGGAATCCGATAATAACCAGAATAGGTTTTTCCGAGGAGTCTGTTGGATACTAAGCAAATTATTTCGGTAAATACTTTTTTGTTTATTTTTTTATTATTTTTATCTTTGATTTTAACCGTTATTTGCATTTTTTTAAATATAATTAAATTTTATACAAAATATTTTTATACTAAACATTTTTTTGTTGCAGATTTCAAACTCGCATTCAGGGTTCTTGAAAATTTTAGCTCCGGTTTTGCTAGTATTCGATTTGTAAAAAAGTTCTTTTGAATCAATGGGATAACTTGATGTCAATATTTAAACACCAAAATCTATGCTCATACTGGTGTAATTAAAAGTACTTAGATAATTTAAACTGATTTCAAGCAATACGCTAATATTCTGCTCAACTGTGCTATCTATTCGTAATAACACCTGATAAACCACTCCAAATACACTATAGTTTATTAGCTTATTAATAGTTTTAATTGCATAAAACTATTAATAAGCCTACAAAATAATAGAGGTGCATCATCTGATGATGATATCAATGCAAAATAAAAACGAGGTTTGATTCTAGTTTAATCAAATCTCGTCTAATGGTGAATCAAACAAAACCAGTTTTTAAACAAAGTATTGACAGCGAAACCGTTACTATAATGGTTGGAAAGTGACGTAAGCGTTACTGACTGGTTATACATAAAGCCGCGTTTACAATAGAGTTACAAGTCTACTAGTGCTAAAAAGATATTCAAACTCTTATCATCGTTAAAATTAATTTAGTCCTTATTAAACATATCTGGACGAATTGAGTAAGTCATAGGTATGCACTTTTTGCAATAAAATGTGTACTAGTACGCACTGTGAATATACTCAAAAAGTTAGGTATTGAAATATTAAAATTTAATAGTTATTAGATGTTACTGTATTCTAATTTGTTGTCTACCTACCATTTGAACAATACTATTACTGTCGTAACTACCTACCTGTGACCCGAATTCTGCGTAACGAGAGTCTCAGGTAAGTATTGCTGCAATAAAATTATTCAAATTGACCTATTGTCTTTTAAATTGTTTTCTCTAACTCTCGAGCGAAACACGAAGTAAAATGCCCCAATAAAAGGACAACGCCAATAAAAATGCCATAAATATGTTTTTATTATTTATTTATTCATGCTTTTATGCCTTAAAAAAACTTTATTTTGTATGAAGTCTGCGCGTGTATCTAGTTGTGTACATAAAATTGTCTTATAATAATTATGTTATTTTTCTTGATTTGAAACACCGTGCGTACTGATTTAGATAATGTTTAAATGGACTGTTTGGTATGATTTATATAAGTATTTAAATAAGTTATTTAATTATTTATAATTAAATATACTTCGATATTCGTTTATTTTTGCGAGACTACAGATATCCGAGTAGATTCGTAGGATTTACTAATTATATGAGATATTTATACTATGGTAAATGACACTTAATAACGTTATTTGTATCATATTTTTCATGAGGAAGTACTTAATATCCTATATCAAACATTTACTTCAACATAATTATGTTTTCCCTCAATTTTAAAAGTACCTAAGTATTATTTTTTTTATAAAATTAAATGTTCTGTAAAGAACCCCGTTCGTAGTATAATTTTGTGCCGTGTAAATTAAATAAAGTATTTCTATATTGGTTTATGTAGTGCGTATTTATTAAAATTTTAAATTAAACATGTCATACAAAATTGTATCCGAAAGTAAAGAAGCCGGGATGTACGTAAAAATCTATTAACTATTTAAAAATATTGAATATAATATATTATTATAGTACAAATCAAAAACCTAACTAGGTATTTAAAAAAAAAGCTATAAGGGCCATACGAGAAAACAACTGATAGTATATCGCACCTCCGTGATGCGTCCCACTTGCTCATGTTATGTGTGCCATATTTATTTTATTATAACAACCTGATTGATACAATACGATACATTATATCTTTGAAATCCATGTCCTGAGCCTCTTGTTGATGTAAATCGTCAGAATACATGCCTGTACGAGTAGTCTTAATTCTTAGATTCCTATTATTTAGGGTCAAATATATGTAAAATAAAATCAAGTACTAAAACATGTAATGTGTCACATTCAAGTGTTGTAGAGCAAAGCTTTGGCACAAACAGACCACCTCGACCGGTGAACACCGTGAAATAACGCTTTGCGTTATGCTACGTCGAGGGAATGAGGTAACCGGAGGCCCCATCCTCTTTTCCCTCTCTGTTTTGCCTTCTCCCTCTCCCATTTTTTTATGGTTAGCCACGCTCCCAGTGCTTCTTAGGATGTCTTAATGTCAATAGGTATTAGTGTCATGTGTCGTTTGCCTTTCTATGAACAAAAAAAAATGCGAAAATCGTAAATCAATCCGTTGTGAATGCGGCCTAGCAGTTCCGACGAGACACGTCCGTCCGGTGACTGTGTCCAACTAACAAGATGCCATATGTTGTATCATATTCACGGTCTGTAACTCAATGATTCTATTCCTTAATCGTTATACAACATTGAACCTTATCACAGTATAAATAGGGCACCGAAACTTCGCCGTTGTATCGAGCGCCGCCCAGAAAGCTAAATGTTTTTATTATTAAGATTGGGCAATCTAGAACTTATTAATACTTTAGGCGTGGTCTCCTGTCAGTCGGATCGATCTTCGGAGTACTCGCAAAGTTTTATTTTGAGGACACGGAAAGAAATCTGGGGGCACGGTAGAGTCCCCGCCAAGACGAGTCAAGTGAAGCTCGCTGGGCACTACCTACCTTTTCTCGAAATGTTTCGTCGTTTTTTTTATCTCTAATATAGTTAATTTCCGATGTACCAGATAGTGCATCTTCGTAGGATATGATGTCGATAATTTAAACTAATTAAACATACAAAGTCTCAATTTGTCTTAGCTTTAATACTTGAGATTTTATTGAAACCTAAAATACGTTTCGTCGATTTCGTCACTGATACACTGATTGTCATCAAAATATTTGGCTACTTCCTGAAGTGCTAAAAAGCTGAAATTAGTGTGTAATCTAAGTTTAGCGGCATACAACTACAAAAAAATCATAAACTTTTAACTTTCGCTCCCCATCCCCTAAAATGGGGGGGGCTGCAGATGTTTATATGAGACTTTAACAAATTTAATAATAAGGACATGACAATTGAGACGGGACTGTAGACAATAACTAAAAAACTTATTAATAAGTACTTAAGAAAAATATTAAACACTAAAGCGACTGACTAGCAACTTACGAAAAGAACTAAAATCACACAAAAACATTTCACGTCAAATGTTGCCAAGACGACCACATAAGGTTAGCCCTGTCAATAAGATCTTATATACAGCCAAGCTTTTGAATCTGCAAGGTCTAACCAATGATGTAAAAAGTATAGTTTCGTGATATGCTCACAAAACAATCGAAAAAAGTGTTCCGAATGCAGCGACAGTACATATATACATATTGAGCGTACATTTACCTAAACAAAGAGCCTTCAACTATTCTCTTTACCGATTCGCTTTTGAGGCACGGGTGGCGTATCTACCTTTATATATATTGAATATCATTGCTTAACTCTAATTCTCATCGTACCGGTTCAAATAGTTATTTTTGATGCACATAAATATAATTTTCTTTAATACAAAGTAAGCCAGCATGTTATTTATTTATTTTCATTTCCATGCCGTGCATGTTCACTGCACATTTAATTTAATTTATATAGTTTACAATGAATCAATTCACGACGACTCACACTAGCGTGTCACGGTAGTTTGTCGTCTCAATATTTTGTATATCAATTTTAAAACACGTGTTGAATTTTGTATAACCAATATTATTATTATACGTATTTGTAACGCATGAACAGTACGTACTTGTACGTTGCAAATAAATTCTTTATAAACAATATACATTTTGTAAGTTGGACATTTATAAAATAAAAATAACAGACACTGTTCCACGACGATATTCCAAACGAATCAATGGGCTTTTTTCATGTTTAGTAAACTGATGGTTTCAAAATACTGTTTTTTTTATAATACTTAAAATCGAATAAATAGTATATACATCAAGTTACTTACTTAATAATAATTCCAAAATACTATTTATATAAATAACCAAGCTCTCTATTTCAATCAACACGTTACTACATATACACTGTCGACAATGTTATACAATATTGCATCGAAAACTACAAAGTCCAGGCCCCACGTCAATCAGACAACGGATTATTTTGCTCGGACGCACACAGCCAATCCGCATCACCCCTCCCCTTATTGGTGAATTCAAAAAAGGAATTTCATTTTAATCTCTCCCCTTCAAACTGAAATAGCTGACAGCCGGCTCTCAACTGACTTTGTATCCTTTCGTATTTTTTAAATATTAACATTTTGTTCTATTTCCCTTTTTTTTGCAACCAGACAGTATCATAGTAATATCTTGCTTCGTTTAAAAAAAAGCAAGTTCTTTAGCGCGAACTTGATTCTAACAGTTTATACTGTTACTTTTATGATGAATGAATGCTTCGTTCCTATTATTAGTTTTTCGACATCTAGAACTCATAAAATTTTAACACCAGATCAAGATAAAACTCGATCGAACATGGCATCTGTTAGCGTGTGTATATTTTTAGTAGATACCTCAAAATATTTATAAAAATGATATTGATTAAGGTTGTAAGTGCATTAGTCTTCAAAAGGTCATCCTAAATATCATTATTGATTTGGTAATAAATACGAGTAATTATGTAGTTACATATGCCAAATCAAAGATTTAAGTATTAAACTTTTGGAATCCAAACATATCTCACCTGTTCGTGGTGCACACTGCCCAATACCGAATAAGGCTTTGCTTTGCACCAACATATATAGGTTAAGCGCGGCGGTTCACATAGCCCTAAACCCCTCGAATGATGAAAGAAGAGAAAGCAGTATTCAGCATTAGACAGTGGCGTGCACAAAAATCATGAGTAGGGTTTGCAAAGTGAGTGACAATAATCGCAAAAACAATAATTTATGTTTTTGTCCAATTGAGTGCTGTTGATGACAGCCTATGGTTCAAATCTGTGGAGGAAAATGGGCAAATATGTGGGAATCATTTAATATATTGGCGATTTTCCGGGTTGTCTGGACGCACAGGGTATGCCCTGCTTATTTGCATATTTGGAGTGCACGCCACTGCACGGGCGGTATGGATGTAGAAATTAATCACTGGACAGCTAACTAAAATTTCAAGGCTTTTAAGTGCTTACTAAAAACAATTCTTTAACATGTCATTACACACAAGCAACACATATAACACACACACTTACATACACATAAAAACACATACCTACCGACACTATATTTCATTTTGGTGTATTGCTTTATATAATTATATGAATATCCACTGACATTCACACAGCGCCATCTAGCCCCAAACTAAACATTAGCCTCTACTATGGATACTAAACAAGGGATAAACATACTTTTATCCTTTTTTGTAAATACATACATATTATACATAGAAAACACCCAGACTAATACAAACAGACATTTTAATGCACACATATATTTGTACTGCCCGGGGATCGAACTCGAAACCCTTGGTATAATAATTGACGTCTTACCCATTACACCAGATGGGCCGTCAAATAATACTATTCCCCCATACCTACCGCGGGTACCGTAAACGGTTATTAGAACAATACATTAAGAAGAGACTAACCTTTATATATACCTATAGCTATCTCAAATCTGTCTGCCAATAGTGGAAATTATGGACAATAAACCCTTCACTCTATGTGAGCAATCTAAATCTAGTAGTGGACTGGTAAGCGGCTGTTAAAACATTTTCTTGTTAGTCACAAAAAAAAACAAGATTCGTCCTTTGTTGTTTTTGTTTACGTTAGTCACACTCTGAAAGCTTTTGAAGATTTGCTAAAGTGAAATAATATACATTTATTTTAGTATTATTGTATTTATCCGGTGCCTATTGTCAGGACAGTAAGATATTTGAGATTGGCTTGTTTTCGATTAGATAGAGTCTGAAAGCCAATAAACAAATGGAGATGTTATATCTCCATTTGTTTATAGCGGTCATCATTAAAGCTCCAATATTCTTGTAAATATTATACATTAAGACATCAAATGCAATTCGGATTGCTAAATATTTTTATTTTTATTACAATCAGCTATACATTTTTTTTTGTTATTTTAACGGTCATATTTATTTTTCTGGATAACGATAGACCAAATAAAATTTAATGGAAATAAGAAGAGCTGACTCTATGCCCAATAATGATGTATGTAGGTTACAAATGTGAACTAATTACTACTAACTGTAAGTACGGAATTTGCAAAGAAAAAACATAATTTATACATTGTACCTACTGAAATTTGTGGCATGCTTTTTGTTACTTATCAATTATTTGTGACTTATATCAAAGAGTTTTATGTCTTTTTACTTTGTGTTTAATTAATGTCTATTGCTTCTTTTGTGTACTAGCGAGAATGTATAAAATATTAAGAGGTCCAATTGTAACTACGATAGTAAATTCGAGAGCGCCTTTCCCATGCCGACTTGACTTCGTTCAATCAAAATGCGCAAGTCCAGGCGCAAGCGCAGAGGTGCCTTTGTGCCGCCATCTTTTATTTCTACCTTTTTTGAACGGCCAGCCTTTTAAACAAAAATATCGCCATTCAAGGAAGCCAGGTATAAATTTCGTGGCAACAGTTTTTATGAGAAAGGTTTTAGCGCAATCGGCTACTCGGATACAGATTATACAAGATTGACGTTGGTTTCTGTGAACTTTTTTTGTGGTAAATAGGATTATCGGCCTGTTCTATTGGATTACAGACGATTATGTGGGATCAATTTTCAATACTTAAATATGTATGCAATTTTTTTTTGTGCACTTTTTGGATCAGTTAGTTTCTAAAAAGAAATCATTACTTAACAGTAATTGTTATATTACAAAATGTGATGGCGTACAATTTTAAAAGCACCTATACGCAATTTGTTAATAATTATACTTTTAGTTTGTTAGGACCTCTAATAAAATAACAGGTACCTACCTCAGTTTTATGTAAAATGCTTTTTAAATGATTACTTCAATAATATGTTCAATCAACTGTATAAAAAAGATAATAATTGATTACCTATGTGATGTGATTTTTGAGATTATAATGATAATTTATATCTTTTGTGTTTTTCAAATTTGTGGTTTTACGAACTTGATTTATTGGTTTAAAAAAAATAGGTAAATTAATAACATTTACCTACATAAGGCAAATTACATTAGATATTAAATTATCATTAGTTTTTTAACGTAATTAAATGTAATATATTCACATAATATTAAATTATAAATACATATTTTAAATCTATAATCTAACAAACCTACAAAACGTAAAAAAGGTGCCCCAGATCGCTGTCCCTTGTAAGAGTTATTTTTTCTAAAGATATAGAAATATTATCATACATAACATGGAATGTAATATTTTATTTCGCAACGAAAAAAAAAGCTGTCCTTTAAAAAGTACATTAAGCTAAAAAGGAGTTTCTATAAAAGGGTCTTTTAAATATAGGTACGTTCATATATTTGGTAACCTTCCTTTCAACAACCAACCCTTTTTATTGCTCCTAGAATACCATCCAATTTTGTTTACGCAACGCTTGCTCAGCATAAAATAATCTGAGGCGAGGACCTTTACGTATCCAACACATGTTCTCTAACGATATTATTGAAAAATAAAAAAATCAGTAACACACTGCCGATTTAATATTTAATTTGTGTATCTTGAGAATGGCAGTTCTACGCAAAGTTTGGACTCCATTCAAAAGTTGGGTTTGGTTTGAACTAAAGGTTAATTCATTCCTTTTTTATTTCAGATGTCAAATATATAGTAATTGTTTTACCTATGAGCCCAATACACCGCATGAAAAATAAAGTATATTTATTAAAACTTTCCTCTGGATCAATTGATTGTCCCGATTTATTGAGCCGTGTTGGATTGAGTGTGCCAATTAGATGTTTAAGAAAACCAACATTTTTTTCCTTCCACTAGTCCGTACTAACTATAGGCAAAATGAATATCTGTGGCGCGTTGGTGATAAATTCAACCAATTAAATGCTATTTTTGACTTTGATCTCTTCAATACTAGTGTGACTTCGGCAAGGAGTGCTATGAGCAGGAATTTTTTTTGAAAGTACCCAAATTTGAGTAATTTCTTGTGTTGATTTTGTGTTGGCTCATTTGTTGTATTTTAATTGTTTAGTCTTATTAAGCATTCGGGTGTTCTTTTCTATACAATCTTTATTAGTGAGGACCTATAATTGGCTACCTGTTGTTATTTGTGTATATTTTTGTGTTTCATTGCTGTTGGTCCTCCTATGAAATAAATAAATAAAATAAATTAATAAATAGCTGATCCATACCATACATACCTCACATTTTATGGATTAAATCGCGTATTCTTAAAAATAAGAATACTTCTAGTACTTGTATGTAACCTAATATTATAAATGCAAACGTAGCTCTGAGTGTCTGTTTGTTACGCTTTCACGCCTGAACGGATTTAGATGAAATTTGGTATGGTGATAGATGGTAACATGGAGACGGGAGACTGGAAAATAGCCTATGTGGGTACTTTTTGTCCAATTCTAATCCCCTTATATGGATGGTTGAACTTTATAACGAGCATTTCGCAATTTTTAAGTTAGAAAGCTAAGAACTGGCATGCGTACTATTTGCCACTAATAAAAATCTTACATAATTTTTTTCGGGAATTGGCTTCTTAAGCTTTGTAAGAGGCGAAATTTTAAATGGAACTTTTCGCAATTTTCAAGGAAGGCAGCTTAAAATCAATACAAAGACGTATAATATAATCTAAAGCCGAGTAAAATAAATATTCTGTTTTCATAACCAGGAACAGTGTTACCCCGGATTCCACGCGAACGAAGCTGTATGAAAAATCTAGAAAGTAATAAATTGAGTTCTCATACCGGCAAGCGCATTTAACGATAACCTACAAAACTGATGACATTTGAAAAACGTAGAAGATAATCGCTAGATGCTTATACGAGTACCATTCGAACGAAGGGGGTAGAGGTTTTCTGTTAAGGCCTATTCAACAGAGGACATTTTGTACCTACATGGGACTCCGTTAAAGAAGTGTAAGCGACGATTACCACCAGGTTATGGGACAACATAACATGCTAACTTTTTGACTTTTAAAAATACGAACGGAATATAAAACAAACAGTCATTAAGTACTGAATTATATGTTTACTACATAACAGTCAATAAAACATTTTAGTGGTAGAAGTCTCTTCAGGTTACGAGGTATGAAGTCTCGAGATTGAGTTAAATCCACAGATTTCCCAATACAGGAGATGGGGCAAGCCGCGTTTTTAAGTGCGACAAATGTAAGCTCAACGAGCATACACTGGCTGCTAGTTTACGCTCTGTGAGACGAGTCAAGACGCACGAATATTAGAAGAAATTACCGTTTTTGCCCAAAATGCCATCCTGTGCAATTGTAACATGCCATCATCGCAATGAATCAGTAAATTTACCAAGAAATATAATAACTTTTCACAGGTAAGAACCGAAAAGAAATTGCGACACTGGGACTGCCTATAAACTTGGCGGCTTGTCCAGTCTAATTGTATATTCGGATGTCTGTGGTTAAATCCCAATCATCATCATTAATTCTCGGTCAATAACATCCTACAGCTGGGCAAAGACCGTCCTACGGTGAGATTGGACTGTAACTCACCACGCGGACACAATGTGGATTGGTGTGTGTTTACGGCTACCATTTTAGATTGTAGCCGGGAACAACGATTTAATGTACCCCCTCGAAACTCCGAATCGAATCCCAAAGGGGTATTATTTGACATGTATTTAAAAACTGAACATCTTAATATATATTTTCATGAAACTTTGTGTTTAAATTAATTATTGGCAATGTTTTACGTAACATTTTATTATTCATTTTTAACAAAAATGTTATTTTTGTTTTTATGATATTTATCTGGTAAGAGGTGAAAAGTATTTATTTCTATTAATTTGTGCCAAATATCCCGGTCCTCTGATTTTCAATCCAGCCAAATTTTTCTCCAATGTCATCATAATCATACTCTAAATCATTTTACTAATCAATCCGTGTCACATAACTAAGGGTAGGTTTGAGATAAGAAGCAACTTCTCTTCCTTGAAAATTGCCTTTAAATAATAAATAAATATCTACTGACATTCACACAGCGCCATCTAGCCCCAAAATAAGCATTAGCCTGTAATATGGATACAAAACAAAGGATAAACATACTTATATACTTTGATTTTGTAAATACATACATATTACACATAGACAACACCTAGACTATTACCAACAAACATGTTCATGCACACAAATGTTTGTACGGCCCGGGGATCGAACCCGGAACTCTTAGTGTGCCAGCCGACACGCCACGTCTCAACCATTACACCAGATGGGTTAAAGACTTAAGCCAAGCTCAGCTCATCGTTGTGCAACCTGTAAGGTGCCGAATGACAAATAAGTCCAATGTAGTCTGGACCAGCATGCCATAGCTATGGCCTAATCCCGGGGTCCTTGAAATATTGGAATGGGAGTGACATTATCAGTCTTTCTAAGTGATCTCATCTTTAAAATAAAGAAATAAAGCTCACATCTTGGTCCCAAAGTGGTGGGCAGAGATAATAGAGCGCCACTTTGCGCGATCCTGACATACTTCTCTAGCTTCATTTGGTAGCAGCTGTGGTATAGTGGTCTGAGTGCAGAGTTTAGACAATTGCGCGATCCAGGAGTCTTGGGTTTGAATATAACGAGGAGAAGCATTGTAAAAGCTACTTTGTGCGATTTTCTCCCAGTTTGGTTAGCACATTGCAGGTTGAACTACCTGATTATCTGAAAAGACAGATGATTCTGTGCTTTGTAGAGCAGGTTAAGCATGCTAGTTTAATTAACACTTAGTTTCACTAGGTGGGAGGCTCGATACTAGGTCGTCTAGGTTGGTACAACCGCAGTGCCAGATATCGTCTTTAAATAGGAGAGTTTTGAACATCTGTGTTTGGTGATGAAGGCACTCTAACTAGTAAAATTACCGTGTTTATGAGACCTAAAATCTGTTGTCCCCTGGCACAGGACAGTGTAGACGGAAAATAATGACAGGTACTGCATTAATTACCACCAACACTTCATCTATCATAGGTATCATTTACCACCAGGTGAGCGGACTGACCGTCCCATTTACTTTATGACACAAAAAAGGATAGCGCTTGCGTGATGGGTTTTGGGTATGAGCGTCGGTGGTTCATTTTTGCCTTCAGATCTGTAGGGTGCAGGTTCAAACCCCTCCACGTATCAATGTCTTTTCGAATTTCGAAATTATATGTACGTTTATCCGACGCTCTTACGGTGAAGGAAAACATCGTGAAGAAACCTAAACAACTGAAGCCTTGACCCCCTATGGGTAGGTTCGAGCCACTCGGTGGGGGATGTATAATGACCTGGTGATTATAATATTACCCTACTATATTTTTGACTGCGATGTAAAGTTTGAAGAGTAAGGGTTAACAGAGTAAGGAATCAAATTATTAGTAAGCTATATTAAGAACCGTGTTTATGGCAGGATATCATTTCTTTTGTAAATTTAATTTCTATTTATTTTTTGTACTCATACTACTTTGAAAAATTACAGAACTATCCTGTTATTTTTAAGAATCAAAAATATTCTAAGGTTTATTATAAAAAAAATAACAATTCACATATATAATCAAGCTGAAAGGTAGTCAGCGTAGTCGAACGAAAAACCAGAAATTATGTCTTATGACATATTATTAAACAAAACCAGGTTTTGTCAAAAAGACAAGCAAGACAATATTAATAGGCAATCAATCGATATAGTTTGAGTAGTCATCCCCAAAAAACTGTTATCCAAAAAACTAGTTACACAATTATTTATGTCAATACCCCGGACTCAATCCATAGTTTAATAAGACAAATAATAAGTTTCTTTTTTTATATAAATCCGTCATTTGTTTTATAAAAATGATTGCAATTTAGTTAAAAGTTAGGAGAGTCAACCCTACATCCGCATGGAGTACCTATACAATTTATGGATAAGTTTCAAAATGAAGACAATCCCAGTTGCACCCTTGTGCAATGCCTCGAAATGTCTAGCATAGCATATTAGGTCACATGGTTCAAACCCCGACAATTTAAAAAAAAACTTTTTTTATTTTTTTTAGAAAATATTATTTTCTTGAAATAAGAAGAAACATATTTTACAAATCAATAATGTCAAATTATTAAAAATATTGTATTTAAACAGTTTTATCAAATATTTTTAATTTTACAAATTTAGTTTTGATTATAAGATGAGAAATGATGACTCATGCATCAATAATAATTTATAATTTGCAAAACAATAGTATGTATGTTAGAATAACAAAAAAAAAGTATTTCTCATTCAACCCAGAACTTAGGTACAGAAAGCTAGAACCAAAAGCACCCCTTGTTACTGCTACGAAACCCCTACGAAATGTGGTGAAATAGTGCTGACAGATGGCAGTGTAAATGCATTCACGTCATAGGTTTTACTTTATGAAAAAATACAATAATGGTTGATACAAAAAATACGCAAGCACATACAATAATGATGATTGTAAATAGTACTTTTCGAAAACATAATATTTAATAACTATATTAACATATAAAATACAAGTGCGCTAAAACAGGGAGTGGCTGTTAACGCGTCCAATAAAAATGTACATCCATCTTACAGGCATGTATTTCAGATGTGCATTCAATAACAGGCAATAACATAAACCTTATTGATTGATAAATTAAGGCTCATTTATCCTGGAAAATGTCGGTTCAATAATACGAAGTCCGATAGATGTGAGGCTTAATTCTTTTGATGAAATACTCAATCTGATACAGATAATTAATGTTTTCTTAAATTTTATCACTCACCGCTTTCCTGGAAACGTCACGTACCTAAATGTCGACCGGCTTGAAATTAAATAAAAGATAAAACGCGTCTTGGATTGACGAAGCTTTAGCTTTTGAAAGCTCACTGCGGACCGATCACTACTGAGACTGCTTTACCCAAGGCGCTCATTAAGTTACGCCATCTAGTGATCTTGGTGTAAATTTAAACGTTCTAAGGACTGCGCTGCTACATATTAAAGTCCTAGTAAATTAGCACCCTGCTCATAAGTTAGTATTTTATTTTATAAATAGATGGAAGATTTAGTATACTTTTTATTAGTACAATCTGAATAAGAGCACAGTTAATAAAATATCTAATAATATTTTAAAAGAAGTATTAGCAAAAATATTTCAATTTCAATCGTAGAAATTATTTTATTCCCAGTTAAGCACAGGTTTATAAAATACGCTAGGTATCCTTTTTTGTAAATTTTACCAGACAAATAATACATGCAATGAATATTACCTTCTTTAATAAAACGTTCATATAAATTTATTTACTGAATCACTAACATGACGTATAGTAAATTCAAATGTTGAACAAAAAAGCCCTTTATAAAATTATTAATTCATTTATATATATTTCTTACGGTTAACATTACAGGCTTCCCCAATACGGTAGCGTTAATGATTATAATATGATACAATAATACAAAATTGAAGTGAGAACACACAACAAATAAAGCGTAATATTTTAATGTATTTATTTTATCTGTGCTAATATAAAACAAATAATGTGACCTTGGTGACTTTAATCAAAGAGTAGTTAAACACGTAGATAGTTTTGGCCTCTTCAACGTTCTAGTTAGAACGCTGAAGTGGCATTTTTAAATAGTATTAGTCCGTGCTTGTCTTAGATAAACTAGCTAATTTATTGTTTATCTAAGGTGTTTGAGGAACAGCAAATAACAGAGGCAGCCGGCGCGGCCAGATGTACCGGTCCGGTACATTCAGCGCCATTGTCTGATACACGGCCTGGTTGTGCAACCATCCCCCTTATTACTTTAAACAAATATGGGGCTACACTAAGTTAACTTTGTACATTTAGATATCTTAATACAACTAGGCAGTGCTATATAGTGACCAATGACCGAAGAGTGTTTTTTATACGCTTCTTTAGAATGAGGCAAATAATACAATATGGGGGCACGAGCCTACCCGTGCTTAGTCGTCCATGCGGGCCCAGTGCGGATTAGCTGACTCCACGCACAACCTTTGAATTTCTTCGTAGGCGTGCGCAGGTTTTCTCACGAAGTTTTCCTTCACCGGAAGAGCGTCAGATAAACGTAGGTACATATAATTTCTCGAAATTATCTATTTTGTGGTTATTGTTTTCCCTTTACTCACACTTTGCACACACCTCTTTCATTCGGCTACGGAATAGGGTTTCTACGGAACCCTAGCCGAATCGGAACCGTAGCCGAATGCATAAAACGAAACCCTTATAGATTTGACAAGTCTGTCCGTCTGTCTGTCCGTCCGCCTGTATGTCACACCTTTTTTCTGCGAAACTATAAGCACTACACTATTCAAACTTTGTGAGTATATGTATTCAGAAAACCGCAAATAGGATTTGACAATAAACTTGAAAAAAATAATAATATATTTTGGGGTTTCCCATGCATTGAACTGTAACGCAAACATTTTTTTCATCGTTACCCCGTGTGGGGTATCAATGTGTAGCTCTTGAAAAATTATATCGAGGTTTCTAATGTATATATATATATATATATATATATATATATATATATATATATATATATATATATATATATATATTTATTATATATATATATTATAAATTGAATAGTTTGCGCGAAAGACACTTCCAAAGTTGAAAAAATTGTGCCCAGTCCACCTTATTGAAGACTAAATTTCGATCTCGGTAGGTACCCACCTAATATCTTCGAATGATGGCAAAGTGAAACCTTGCTTAGTTGTGGCATTGAAATGATAATTAGTTACTTTACTTATTGTCTCATGTACACTTCTTAATACAGCTAATGTTAAAATATAAAAAATGAAAAAATATAACTCGCTAAATGACGTGGGAACCACACAGTTTCTCTGAGGTTTATCAAAATCCACATAAAAATTAGGACTTCATCAAACAATATACATTGATGTATTTTTTGTAAAATATTTGGAAGTGAAACTTAAAACCTAAAGCGCGACATCTATGCAAGTATAAGGAAACATATATTAGCATAAGATGCTTTTGAGTTTAAGTTTCACCAGTTTGTCATAGATGGCGCTCTTTGCAATGCGTAAAAAGCTCTAGCAGCCCGCTAAAGCTTTAAATGTGTTAAAGTTTTGAAATCTTCAGTAGATGCAGCTTGACTAAAAGCTTTTTTGCTTACCAATAATAATAAAAAATCCGTTATATGGTAGTTCAAGTACTTATGATGGTAAAAATTGAAGCAATCAAGATTTTTTTCATGAATTTTATTATATATGTTCTCAAAGGATTTAAAATCTTAGTATACTTTGGAACTATCGATACCATTACTAAAATAAATTAGTTTGAATACTCGCTCTTAAATTATGAGGTAACAGTTTCTTTTAAATTATGGCTATATACGCCATACATCAAACATGTCAAGATTTAAGGCATGATCATAAATATACGTACTTGAGAGAATGTAAATTCACAAGTTACTAAATGCTTTACTTCTTACTTCACTTCACTACCGATACGAAGTGTAGATTTAAACTAGATAATTGATTGCCATAATCATTATAATGTCATATTTGCCAGCAAAACTATGCGGCTACATAAATATCCATTAGCACTATCAAGGTATCAAGGTGCTCACTTCAATAGTAATGAAGTGATTGATGGATTTGCCCCTCACTGATTGTGCTCCGATCTCCTTTCATAACGTATTCTCGGGCGGAGGGAGAATTTTGCGAGGGAATGCTTTGTGTTCTTTTAAAGAGACATCAATGTGTGTAAGACTTAGTTTGAATTTGCGAATATGCATGCTAGGAGCACTTCATTTTGAATTAACATTTATTTTTGTTCAGCAATGAGCGTACGAGTAAGTACTATCTACGCTAAGCTAAGAATATAAAATTTTGTTTGAGAATCATTCACGATTAAACGAACTCGTTTTATCTTATCTTATCAAGTTATCGCAGTCTACTGCTAGACATAGGACATTCACACCAGCCCAGCCTACACCAGCGACATTTCGGAAGTCGTCGGTCCATCGGGCCGGAGGGCGTCCTACCCTACGCTTACCAAGTCGCAGTCAGGTAGTTTAAAAACTCTTCAATCAGGACAAGTCTGTTAATTGTATCTTATCATCATCATCATCAGCTCATTAAACGACCCACCGAGCATGAGCCTACCCGTATAGGTGTTTAGGCCTTAGTCGTCCACGCTGGCCCAGTGCGGATTGGATGACTTCATACACAACCGCTAAATCTCTTCGCAGGCGAGCGCAGGTTTCCTCACGATGTTTTCCTTCACCGTAAGAGCGTCGGGTAACGTACTCGTACATATATAATTTCGAAAATTCGAAAACACATTGGTACGTGGCGGGATTTGAACCCCAACTCTCCCGGTAGGAGAGCAACAGTCCACACCATACAGTAATTTTACCTTATTGAGAATATTAGCCATACGGTTAACTACGAGCAGAGAAATTGTGTATACTTCAGCTTTTAGGTCATATTAGTGCATTTGGTGGTTGTCAAAACGCAAAAACTCATAATGATTTATCAGTCTAATCTAAACTGCCGTAGCTATTAGTAGGTACCTAGTCCGGGAATAATTTTCGATTTCGAGTTATTGGATCAAATACCTAAGCAATAATAGAGTTAACGTAGCTATATCATTGTCTTTTAACAAGTTTGATAATTATTAGTCGGTTTATAATAACACTCCAAAACAACCATTTATGGTAAAAGATTAACGACGGGCGCTTGCAAAACAAAACACAATATTAAATCGAATGATTAATTTTCTAATATCAACAGCCTTCACTCGCGAAACTGGACACGATCTTTCAAAAACCATACGCGGAATTTTATCAGAATTGTCACAGCGGTCACACGCGGTTCTCGCGAGATGTGAAAAATGAATCGCAACAACGAACACACCTTAATGCAAGGTATCTTACAATCGTCCAGCATTCACCACAATCGGCGAGACAGATGTACATTAATAATATTACTCATTGTGTGTGACAGGACATGCCCGATACACATCGCTGAGGAGTACATCAGGGGTATTCGGCTAAGCGGATTCTTTAGATACTTGCAGTTTCGGGGGATATCAGTTGAGTTGGTGTTCCTTATTTGAAATTGTGGTCATTTATAAAAATTAAGTGTTATGCTTTAGAATGTTAGGCAAGTCGTGTTGAGTACATCCGTTATCACAATCGACCCCTGTAAATTGATTGCGTAATATGAAATAACTTTTATATGTTGGAACGCCACGTTTCCGCATGAGTAGACCGGCTCAACCGGAGATACCACGTCCTCACAGAACACCGGCACAACTTCGTATTGTGTTTCGCTAAGTGGGTGTGGTAACCAAAGGCCCAGATCCCCTTCCCTCCTTTTTTCTTTTCATTTGCGAATATCTATAGACATAGCAGGCAGGATATCACCAACCATTGCTTGTCTATTGCCTGCTAAAATATACCAATTGTTTGTATTACATTAGGTCTTGGGTTGACAAAAGTTTGTACAAATGGTATACGTAACAATCACGTTTAAGCTCTGCGTATACGAGTATATAATATATAGTATCATTTTGTTACCAGCAAATAATTTTTTCACATGGTTACATTTTAGTTAAAGTTGTCCAAGTCAAACATTGACACACACGCAAAAGTAAACCGCACATTTTCGCAGCGGCAGCGGCCGAATGTATATCAAAACAAGGCATAAAGCGAAATATTCAGAAGGGATGATTTATAGGTCCAGCCTCCGATACGCAACTCCCGCGACCTACAAACTAAGGCAACCTTCACATTTTTCGACACTCCTTTGTTGGGGGCACGTGGTACGCGGCCCCCTGGCAGGTTCGGCTGTCATGTCATTGCTATGCCGATCATTAATCATAGCTCAATACTGCCATCAAATCGAGCGGCGTCTAACTGGCGCTTGCAGCTCGCAAGCATTCGAAGCAAAATTATTTGCTCATAGAAAAATCGTCCACAGTATTATCCTACGGCTAACATTTACGAATCAATACCAAGCCATCCATTTTCACAGATCTTTTCAATTTACAAATACTCACTACCATTTTGGACCGTTAAGTGAATTTTAAATTTAGATTAAAACACAAGTTATCATCATAATTTATTTTATCTTTTTCACCAATTTTTTCAAATTTAATACATTTGATTAATACAATACAATAATTTAAATGATCAAGTTGCTACTTTTCTAGAGTCCTCATTTAAATTGGAATGAACGATAAACATATTTCATAATCAGTTAAAAAGAAATAACATAACTAAATAAAGAAAGAAAGAAGTATTTACAAGAGAAGACGGAGGATTTGAAATTAAAATAGGCCACATCCTATTGCACATTACAATAACGTTACAAGCAAATCAATTTAGTGATCGATGATTTAAGTATAATACTTATTAAGATTTGAACATTATTAATTCAGTTATACTAAGTGACATATCCTTATATTTACAAACAATAAATAATAATACAACAAAATGAACCAGCCAAGGAATCCAAAAAAGCACTCCAGACATACTCGAAAGGAAATAAAAACTTGAACTCAAATCGTGCTGTTCCACTTAAGAATATAAAATTTAACAAAATATCACAGTTGACTACGACATTTTTAAACAAAATGTGACAACAAAAACATTATAAAGTCATCGCCATATGAAAATCATTGAAACAACCGTGTAAATAATGGAAGAAATTAAATGAATCACTTAGCATATTAAGTACAGTTACAAATACAACATTAAGGATTTTAAAGTACGCAGCTAAAGCCACTGTTAAGTTTTAAATGGTATCGCTCGTGGAAACTTTAGAAAATTACTATTTTATAGGTACCTTATAGACTTTAAATTACACATCGTATACTGTATTTATAATAAGATAAATATTTTATTATTTACAACTAAAGACAGGAACATAAAACAGTTCTTCGGGAAGTTTACTGAAATATATTAAACTTTCAACATACCGCTAAACGACAAATTTATTTATTTACAATTAATATGAAGGAATATCTACCTATTCACAGTATCTATAGGTTATTTTACTGAGCTTACAAATAATATTTAAGTTCACAGCGCTTTTACAAGCCCTTCTTAAAGTAGAATCATTTGTTATATCATGCCCTAATACTTTTGATACAATCTTTGCTTTATGTTTAATGTTGTTTGGATTTACCAAGTTTAAACTATCCCTGTACAACTCCGAATTTGTTACTGATGTGACGACTGTAGTTAGACAGTGATAGAAATTAAACGTTTTCACATAAAGATTTCTTATATCTAGCCATCACAATGTACACTATTCGATATTCCATGGGTTTTATCTTACAAATTTAGGAATAATATGCAAATCCAATTATATCTTATGACTAGGTAAAATTCTTTCTACTTCAAGTTTTAAGTCAGATTATCTTAGGAATTGTATGTGTCGTCGGCCGATAATTGAACTGAGCTTTTTGAGATCCGCTAACGTTTTATGATTGGCTTGCCATATCACCATTAGCCGACGGATCGGTAAGAACAAGATTTTTGTTGATATTCTCAACAACAAGGTGGATCATATATTGTAATGCTGTCTACACGCGATCCGATTTGTCAATATGGCAAAATTAGCTATGATTCTTGCAAAATGACCAAGTATCACTAGCCAAATAACCTAAGGTTAGACGTTGAGCTCGTGTAAAGACAGTCAGATGATGAAATGCTTGGTCATTTTAACTCAACATCGGCAACACGACATATAAAATCATGGGAAACCATTTTCTTAAAATCTTTTTACAAAAAACAAATTTCAGTTTTAAACAAAAAGTCAAGAGAACTGGGTGATAATTTAACTTACCTAGCTATTATTTTGACAATAAACATTGAAGATTTACGGCAATATTTACGTCATTATAACCACAATATTTTCTCTAATTACGCCTCAATAATTAAAGTCTTCAAATCATTTTTCATCACTTCACGCACTAACACTTTGTCTTTAAAGTCACTTGTAAAGTTACTATAACAACTTTAACAAAATTAGGCTACACTAGGGAAATTTTTCAAGCAGCGAATAACTGATCCAGTCTGGTTGCTGTCACGTCGATAATTTCATAGAAATAATGACGTCACAAACAACCCCGTATTACGGACGACTGTCTAGTTCAATAAATCAGTTATCCGCTGTTCGAAAAATTCCACTGATCCTATGCGGAGAGGTGCGCGAACTGACTCGGGTGCAGGTCGAATTGGTATGGATGCCCGTACGGATTCATATGATACGGAACTATATTCATTGACGCCATCTTATGCTCCTTCTTCCACTTCATGCGGCGATTCTGGAACCAGATCTTGATCTGGCGCTCGGTAAGGCAGAGCGCATGCGCGATCTCGATCCTTCTCCTCCGGGTCAGGTATCGGTTGAAATGGAACTCCTTCTCAAGCTCGAGCGTCTGGTACCGTGTATAAGATGTCCTCTGACGCTTCGTCTCGCCGTTAGCATTCACCGTACCTGAAAATATACGATACACTATGTTATTCCACGTCAAATACGAAGACAATTTATTGTATTTTCATTGCATAAATTCGTTAAGGATTATTCTAGTCACAAATGTGAGCCACGTTAATATTTAGATCTGAATGTTCGTTTGAGCGCCAATGAATAGTTGGCTCGATCGACTTCGTGGCTTGCCACGCTTGCTCGATTGTGATGTACAGCTCGCGGCAACACGCTCGATTCAGAACAAGATTTCTATGCATAAACTCAAATAGTGTTGCGCAATTAATTTAAATTTATTTCCCCGAGCTGTCTCATTTTTCTTTATTTATATCGTGTGTTCGCCGCATTATGACACCTTCGCTGGTGATTGTCTTGGCACGAACATGTTCCTGTTTGTGCGTGTTATACAGCAGCCAAGGAAAACGTTGGAGCTCTGAATAGATTTGTTATTATTATATTGATAAATATCCTTACGATGTCCCACCTTATTGCTAAAATTATTTGAAATGATTGTCTTTCAAGTATTCAAGGAATGAGGTGTACGGAGAATCTGTCAGTTGAAAATCAAAGCAGGGAGTATGTCGGTGGAATGGCAGCAGCGTTTAAGTCATGGGTTGCATGCCGCACCTGTCACGCATGTCGACGGCACGGCCCACCACTTGGTCCGGTTTGGACGTCCGCCAGTGGTTTCGTGATCGATATGCGGCCTGTCTCGGGTGTGTCTACCAAATTAAACTGTGTCATTTGTTACTTTCCTCTAAGCAGCTACTAACGATAAAATCATCGCAACCACTAATATGACCATTTACTCATGAGCACTAAGCTTATATCGATGTTCTGTCTTAATTAGTATTTATCAAGTGACTCAATAAATGTAACGAAAGGCTTGCGACTGGACAAAAAAAAAGCTTTAACAAATTCAGTTGAAGCTTTCATTACTTTAACTTATTCCGTTCGAGATGTCAAACCCGTGTCAATAAAGATGTTTAGGAGAATATAAATATTCGATTTTGCTTGGGCTAAGGGACTACAAGTGAAGCCGCGGCAAAAACCTTACATGATTGAAATGTTAGTGACAGCTTGATGCACAAACAAGAGCTTGACAGCATTATTTTAACATAATCCTTGTACAGAAATGAAACGAATGGACGCAATACGTGGACATTTGAATTTCAATGCGAATTCACGAATAATACTGTGATATTGATTAAACGCTCACATCAAGTTTCTAATTTGAATGTGCTTAAACTCATGTGGTAGGTGTAAAAGTGCAAAGCAATAATTTTATGTCAAACGAGTAAAAATATAACGTATATCAAAACGCATAAACAAAAAGCCTGCAGTAGCCTATGATTTGAAAAATTTTAATTTCAATTCAACGTGTATATAAATCTAGCTATAAGAGGTTCATATGTCTCTGTCAATTTTACCAGTTTGCTCTTTGATAATGTTAATTTAGAGGAAACGGAGAATGATTTTTTTCCTTGGAGCAACTGACTCAATAAATGTAATGAAATGATTACGACTGGACAGAAAAAGCTTTAACATATTCAGTTTACTTTAGTTGGTATATCTTAATAACGAAATAATAAATTCACATAACACGTTGAATAATACTCAAAAGATAGTACTTCTTAGCTACTTCAATGGGCAAACTAATTTAATAATTGTTATTTACGGCACATTTTAAACTCATTATCAACTAAAGGACATCGGATCTCAATGTGGTGTTTGAATCAGCTTGTAATAATATTCCTAATTTTACTAACTTTTTTGTAAAGGTTAATAATGCAACCAACGCTTGTAGAATTTGGTCAGTTTTCAAAGGTATTAAATCTGCACCTCGGTAAGTATTACCTAATAAAATGCTATTTGTCTCTAAGTTTATGCTCAGCACAATTCATATAAAGAATTATATTTCCGACTGTTCTCTGCATAACGGAGCATCTGATACGAACGGTATCCTTTTTATGCCTAGGTAAGTAATTCTAGGTCACAGACGATTGATATTCCGTCTGCCTTAGTCTAGACATATTGCATGGTCGAATTTTAAATGAATGACATCGCATTACCTATGGATGAGTCTTAAAAATTTGAAAACTAAATAAGGCACTGTCTGGAGACAGATATCGTGAAATATATCGATTTTATTTTTTAAACTTAATTTTGAAATTGCAGGTAGTTTATTTTTTCAAGGGTACCGTAGCATCTGAAGTCAGTGCTCTAAACGCACGAATTTTTAACACGTTTTTTTACAATAATGATAATAAAAACTTAGAATAAAAAAGACCATTTGCTCAGGAAGCCTTGAAATCAGATGCTTGGTATCTTACATAACGTCTCATGCAATTTCAGTCTAGCGGAAATATGTATCGTTTTATCAACGTGGTTACTTAAATAACATACAGCTTGAGATATGCCAGCAAAAAATGTTTAGCGATAAAACATCAAAGAGAACATGACTAATGATATTAGATGAAAACAGAATACAAGCAATAAAAGTGTCACACGTAGTTTATATGTGCGCTTAATAGATGCCGTAATTGATTTTTATTATTTACGCCAGTTCTTAGCATCATAATCCCTTGTAGCTATATAATAAACCGAGGTTATTAAACGGAACAAGAACTGGGAATTGTTAAAAAAAACACAATAGTGTAGTTTTATTTTTTAGAACTATTGAGCATACATTTTTATACATTATTTACAGATTTACCAGGTAATCATTCGTCTGCCATCTTACGTGATGGTAATTGTCTCGCCTTAAAATTTGCTTTACTCTTGCAATAAAAAGCCTAGATATTATGACAGAAAACAAATTCGCAGTTAGGACACTATTTATCAATTCGCATTTTAATTAAAGCGCGAATAAATTAATTGTGAAATAAAACAATGTAGAATTTATTATCGTTACTACTAAATAGTACTAGTGGTACTGTGTCAACAAAGGTGTCCAAAAGTTCGTTTGATTTACCTACTCGTACAATCAATATTTTCCTAAATATTTACATACGATTTATTTAATATATACCGATAAGTTATTTGGAGGATAATAATAATTAAGTAATATTTAATATTTAGTTCATTGTATAGTGAAGCCACAATTTGGTTATATAATTTAGCCTTTCTTAGGTATATTTTCAGTCAGCGGTTTATAAACATCAGAATATGAGCTCTATCTATTATACACACTTAATGACATTACAACATTAGAATTGTAAATAGATACATTTTAGCAAATATCTATGGACTGAAAAATAATTTCTGAACTGGCATTTACAAATGGGCTCAAAAATAATTCTGAAACACTAATAAAATGTTACTAGATCTCTATACCTTAAGCTATCGTAATTCTTTCATACATATGGAATCCTATATTTTATTGATAATAAAAGAAATTAAAAGTGTGTCGGTCTGTAATCAAACACTGTGACGATATGTTGTAATGCCTTATAACTGTATGAAAATAACTCGTCTAGACAAAGTACTAGCTCAGTGTATCTATTAGTCACCCCTATTATTGAAAGCAATAAAGCATGGTATACGTCCTGTGACAAAGATACCAAAAAAGTCATAAAATCAAGTCACGAGACTTAAATTGCAGTTATGCAATACCTATGATTATAACATTCCACCAAGAGGACTATCCGCGACTGTTTAACAATAAATAAAATAGATAATAAATACTTGTACAGTTGTCAACGCTAAACTCTTAATTGATATGTTATTAAAGTTGTTCTGCATAGCCTAAGAGGTTCTTATTGTCTAGTCTAAACTGGAATTATCAAGTATTTTATTATTATAAATTAAATACTTATTATTAAATAAATGTTCACCTTACATTCACAGAGTGTTATCTAGCCTCAAATTAAGCATTAGCCTTTAATATGGGTAAACAACAACAATTAAAAAACTTTTTGTATATAATATACATTATACATAAAAATACCCAGACCAATACAAACAGACATGTTCATGCACACAAATGTTTTTACTGCCTAGGATCGAACCCGAAATCCTTGGTGAACTAGCCATCGTCTCAACCATCACACTTAATGGTCACAAGACTCAAATTACAGTTGTGCAATATAATAATATTCTGCCAAGAGGAATATCCTCAACTGTTAAATGAAAACAGTTGCCATGGTGCTTAGCCCGGGGAATGTATAACATCTGCCCATTACTGGCAGTCGGTGCGTCGTCAGACAGGTCATCCTACAATATTCAGTGCTTCAACACACATTTATCACGAGCGTCTCGCTGAATACAGAATTAGGGTTTTGCATTTCGAACCATTTTTTGACACCTCGTATGCGGTTTTAGAACTGACGCTATTTCTATTTTTTTATCAATCTGTTTCTTTGGATTCTTATCAAATGTGGTGTTAAGTCAATTCAAAATGTAAAACATGCATTATTATTATTGAGATTCGTAAAATGTATAAGTCACCAGATTATCGAACTAATAATCACATAACTAAAATGTAAGACTTTGATTGGGTCCGATGCTTACTGTCGCTAGCGCGTTTGGTTGACGAACGCGCATGTTAATCAGTGATTAATATGCGATTGCAATAGTGATTAATAATCACTATCACAGTCGCCAACCATCGGATGGTGATCTAAAATATTGTCTTGAGATACTCCATGTTTCGGAAAGCCAATTTTCCCATTAGATCTTGCTACTATCTTGGCATGGCCATCGTTAACAAAATTATTGATCTCTACATAGCCAAACGTGTGAAAATGTCTGTGGCCTGTAGAGGGAGGCACTGGAAATAACTTTTACAAAACTATTGATATTAGACTCGATTATGTTGCTTTACATAATACCCAAGCTAACAATATTATTTTTAAAATATGCAGTTAAGTAATGATTGTCGCATACATTTTGAAACATCTATTGGTGATTCAAATCACCATCAAACTCGATATTACAGGATAAATGGCATAATATCAACCTCATTCATTTAGTTCCTATCAAAAACACAGCCTTATGCATCAAGTAGAAAAGTGGCTATGTAAAACAATCCCATGAATCTATTTGTTCCCCTCAGCCGTTGACAAGTACTCACGCTTGCCGCGTGACGTTTCAATGACTGACAATGACAGCAAGGTGGCTGTGACATGGGCATTTGGTATACACCTTCCTGCTATCAAATATTATACACTTTATGAGCAGCTGTTTGATTCCTTAAATGATTGCTACTGCTTTTGTTAATACTTGATTGAGTATTGCATTTTATATTGGCATTTTTTCTTGCTAAAGGTTAACACGTCTTTGGAGTGACAATTTTTCTTTGAAAATCCAATTAAATATAATCTATCGCAAATAGCTACAGTTAATCTTATCTAATAACGGACCTTCACCAATTTTTTATTTCAAATCCGTTTCTTAGTATCCACAAAAGTTATTTCAATAGGCTTACTACCTTATTCATGTGAGTGCAACTGTACAGATATGTATTAAAATAAGGTACAACTTCTGAAAACAGCTGTGAAAAGTATAATCGAGTTAAGTCATGAAAACCCATAAATAACTCCTCATAAAAGACATCAATGAATAAAATTCATCGCAAAGTACTTTTGTAAAAACTTCTTAAACGGAAAAGGTGCCCATCTTCAATGATAATACAGTACTTTTGTTTTTTTTTTCAGTAATTCGAGCCTTTCAAGTAGATGCCGCTGCAACTAGCAATTTGCCTGCATAGTTCTAAAGGAGCCGCAATCGTGACTTTAGAAATTACTATTGAATTTACGGCTTATTACCATCATCTTATGGTTTGTTTTACAACACTATAAACTCAGTTATGGGGTTTGATAAAACCATGTTATTATTTTTAAGTGTCGTGTACGTATCGCGAGTTAAGCGCTTCTCTCCTGGACTCACTCGGAACTTGGATTTTGTTTTTTAACCGTATCTCGGAGATATCGTGGCGATGTGTCACGTCCCTTGTGACATTTAACAAAACTTTTGATTTACTTAACTCCTGTTTCCAGTTTAATTCAATTCAAGAGAAAAGGGGATTCCACTTCAGTGGGCTGTTTCGAAACAGATTCGTCGTGGAAGACATGTGATGACAAGTTTGCTAGTTGCTAGAACCTAGTGAATTTTGTGCTGATACTAATACTCGTACTATGATTAATTATGTAGCATTTCTAGATATGAGTATTCTGAAATTATCATAAATGTTAATCTTTGTTGAGATCAAAGTTAAAAATAAAATTAAAGTCAAGGATTGATAATGTCCCAATTAAAGTGAAATCAGAGTCTATAGTAAATCTATAGCCAGAAGTCTTTGCCCGGCGTTCAACGGAAAACGGGTTCAGTAATGAAGTTTATTAATAACTGTTATTCTTAATGAAAACAGGAAAAGTATCTAAATACGTATAAGTTATATATTTTTGGTATTTAATTAGAGTCAGTTATAATTGCTATAATCTCAGCATGCTGGGAAACTATGATATTATACAAACTGAAATATTGCGGCTGCTCTGCGCGTACGCATGTCCCGAATTATGTCATCGGCCAACTGCTGGGTCGTGTGGTGTTCTTCAAATGTCAACGCTCGTTAAATTTTGGCTTGTTGCAATAGTTGGAATACAGTCAGTATTAATTTACTAAAATGTTAAGTAAGATCTACAAATTCGGAGAAACTGAAGATTTATTTTTTTATGCCAATTTCAACAAATTTTAGCCAAAGTTGCCTAGTATCTCATTTGTGTGGACTGTTGTCTGCCGACTTGAACGGTGCCACGTGCCAGAGTTTTCGAATTTTCAAAATTGTATGTACATTTAACCGACACACGGCAAAGGAAAACACAGTGAGGAAACCTGCGCACGTCTACGAAAAGATTAAAAAGCTGCGCGTGAATCCAATCCGCACTGGGCCCGCACGAACGACTAAGGCCTATACACCCTTTAAGGGTAGGCTCGTGCCGTTTACCGAGGGCGGTGGGGAGTTATAAATTTAAAGTATATCAAAGAAACGAGTAGAACAAGAAAATATTAACTTTGAAACACTATCACGGGAAATTAGAGAAAAGTTAAACAATTTATTTTTCAATTTATAAGATAAAAAGTTAATATTAACCGCGAGCACTACTACCGTTTATTCTAAAACTTTAATACCATGCATTGTGTTATCTGTATTTTAAATTATAATAAATATGGTGTTTCAAGGAAAAGGAAGGAATAATATAAAAACTTTAGCCGTTTTTAATCAATTTCAAATTTGTAATCGAAGCAATAACATCGTTGCGCGTGCGCAACTTTCAGTCCGTAAAGAGAATCCGAAGATTGTCCGATTGGAAGCAAAGTGCACGATACTTCGTTAGGGCATTAGTCAGTTTGTAAGCTTTTTATCTTCATACAAAACCTGATATTTTATGGTGAAGTAAACAAACTGTGTTCCAATGCAGTCCCAAACAATGCCTTGGACATTATATAAATACAATACACATAAATTACTAATAATGCGGCGATAACAATATAATTTAGAATTTTGATTCTCTTCAACTTATTGCAGTCCACTGCTAAACAGAGGTCTCCACCATTTTGTGCTAGATATAGAATTGTGATTATTAACCGCTAATTGTTCATATCGAGTCCAAATACTTAATGCATTTCAGCCTGTAAAAAAAAAATATTATGTTGAATTTTCGCAACAAAGGTCATGGTTTAAACTATTGAACGCCGGGAATCCAGACACAATAGAAAACCTATTGTATCTGGCGCCTTAAGGCGTCATTTGCGGTCAAAGGTTTAATGTTGATCACCTTATTTGCATACATCCCAAGTACGCGCCTGTGTACTATTTGTATATTAATGTTGGTTACTAAAGATTTACACATATTTGTCTATGTTAATAATATGTTAGTCACACAATATATCCACTTTTACTTTTGTTTACGTTGAAAAAAAAATTTTTGTATTATTTCCTTGACATTACGATTCTTCCCAATTATTGTTTTCGAATTAGTAAATGGATTCAAATGTGGTATCGCTTCTCTCGTGCAGATATCTCACGATTGTGGCCGGCTTCTAATCACGACGTGAAAATATTAAGGACACTAATATCTTGTACACATTTACATAACATGCAATAAATCTAAATGCGCGCGCATTGGCGCGTTTCGGCGCTGTTGATAAACATTTGTGTATAAAAAACTTTTTTTTGTTAATCTAAAGAAAAGAAAACCGAAAAGCGGTGTGCTTAAGAACACGATACAAGTTTTTAAAAATATACTGAAAAGTCGTTACTTTACACGAGAAATAAGTATTTATAATAGGTATAAACTGATACTAAAGTTCAAATTTTTGGTCGATAAGATTGTAAGTTCAGGCATATTTAATCAAGACTTAGTTGCAGAGCTATAGCACTGTTACTTATAAATATAAGTAAATGCTATAGCTTTTAGAATATTGTTCTTATAATTCATAATTATCTTGAAATAGCAGATAATAATTAATTATGAGAGCAATATTCCATATGAAATATTTTATTAATTAACATTATGCTAAATTGAGCTTAAGTTTCAGCATACAATACGAAGATACGTGACGTTATTATTTTATGGACACACAATACATCCTAACCGAGAAATTTTGTAATAAAATAAAGGAAAATATCTCAAACCGGAAAACCTTTTTGATAAAAAATATTTAAATTTCTCGTAATCTGATGTTAAACAGATCGCATACCAAATAATTAATCGATGAATTTTATTGTCTAAATTTGAAAAATACTCTGTTATTTATTATACTATTCCTAATGTCATTTACTTCCTTTAGTAATAATTTAGTATCAAATTTCTAATGACAAGTTGTCGTATTCAGAGGAGTATTAGTCCAATGCGGTACAGGCTGGTTGATTATATTATGTATAGCTAAGATCGCTTATCTCGAAGACTAATGACCTATCTATCTACGTTTAGTTCGACTAACCAAACCGGTGGTCGTCGCCAGATGTGTGTATACTACATCGTTATACTTCAACGTTAAGGTTCATAATGCAAGTAGTGCTTTATACGATACTTCATACTTGTATCTGTAGGAAGTCAGAACAAACCTTGGTATGAGGGAATGCCTATAGATTGTGATTTATTACATTGTACCAGTCAGTTATAATGTTAATTGCAAATGCAGACAAATAACACCAACATTTCCAGGATCCGTGCAAATGAATTCAATTGGATATTCAAATTGGGTGCGGACAAATCGACTTTGGTATCAATGTTATCAATATTCCACAAAGATTTATGAGCACACCAATTAATTTTAATGGCAAAATGCAACTTTATGATGAAAATGATACATTTGAAACAAAAAAAAACATATTGAAAAGCTTTACTTGTGTACATACAGCAGGCACAGTGGTTCACACGTATAGGTAATCCGGAAAAAGATAAATCTAGATATGTTCCGATGGCTTCCTAAATTGATCGCACAATTACGTGGACGCCGTGAGACCGGCAATAATTTTTAAAATATCGCCCAGTAAATGATGCCATAAATTAAATTTAATAATACATACGCCCAACACAACGGCATCATGTGCGGAAAGCTAATTGAATATTAATTTCATAATAAATCTGGTAGAACGAGTTATCGATGTACCTTTTTATTTATAACTTAACTCAACGTTTGGCAATAGCTTACATTAATAGATTTAAATCATTCCTAATTTGTTTAAGTTTGTAACCTCATAAATACTTTTAATAAATAATTTATAAACTTATATTTTCGTTGGTTTTTATGTTGTTAACTTGACTAAAGAGTGATAAATTAGAACAAACAAAATTAATGTGTGTACGTCGGAATGCACAATATATGTATTCATATGCATGTATGCGAGTTTTTGTCAAGTTGAATTGATTCTCGAGTGCATCGCCTAATTTTAGTGGGCCACACCTCTGGCGGCACCATTACAAACCTTCCGCCTTAAATAATTTATTGCTTTTATCTTGAGCAGAGTCGCGTCACTGCGCACAAACAAACGACATCTCCGACAATAAGACAAATCGACCGATTACGAGACACTACCTGCCGCGGTGGGTCGACCATGAAATTTTCAAATCTTTTGACCAAGAAAATACCTCATTATTGATCCTTTTAAACGAAAGTAAGAGTATAATAGCCCTTTTAATGTGGGCATTAGTACATTAATTACAGTGACACCACAAGAAAGGTTTTTCAAACTTTCTTCGGTCCCACAATGTGCGAGACAGAGAATATTTTTTTTGTACAAAAATTCAATGCAAGTGACCTTGTGGGCTATGCACGCTAACGTTTTGCAACATTTGGTAATTTTCGCACAGACTTTGATTTATATCGTCTACGGAGGATATGCTTTGTTACAATGCAACTTTAAACACTGTTGTTTTAAAGACCACTTGCGGCGTATTCGTAACAGTGTGGTTACAAAGAAACTAAAAAGTTGTAAGAAAGCTCGCAACGGAACGATAATGAATGCACTGAGCATTACTAGTATTGATGCAAACAATGAAAATGTTCGTTCAGAGTATAAAGATCTCGGTTGGCGCGGATGTAAATGTGCGCTCAATAGGCCAGGAATAGATCATGATATCATAATATACAAAGCAATTTGGTTATGATCGCACAATTGTGTGGACTGTTTGGTTGAGTAGCTGAATGGCTATTCAGTGGATGTAAGTCGAGATAATATGTTGTAATAAAGTCTTAAAACAATCCAGTTAACGCCGGTGCTAGTACCACAGCAGTTTGAAAAACAGCTCGCGTTTATCAATTTCAAGCATTAATTTAAGACTAGATAAAGGCCACTACACGGCAAGCGGGCACCGTCGAAAGAAATCTCCATACAAAACATTACTCGGGTGTGTTGAGCGATTTATGCGACGTGCGCGGGCTGGGAAGCACTGTGACAGCTTATTGTATATTATTGTAGTGACACGACTAATTTGTTGGCCGACTGATGAGCAACTGCGGGGAAAGATGGTTTATGTTTAGAGATTGTTAAACTTTATTAATCATACGAAGATAGAATTACGGGTTGTCGACAACGGGTTTGCGTGATTTAATACAAAGATTTCTAAAGAAACTAACACTGTTTAGATTATGCTCTGTTTGAGGACTTAATCGAAAAAAAAAAAATTATATTTTAAAAGTTTAAATTATTTTGTTAAAAGTTTTGATAAATAGATTTCGACAAATCTTTTATTCAGTTAATTATCAATCAAAAAAAAAACATTTTAATAGTTTAATCAATTGCTTACCAAGTTATCAATACCGATTGTTGCAGATTTATCCATTATGCTGAATTTCGTATTAGTGTGTGGATTTATCAGAACGTCATTTTGTACAAGATCCAAGCACAGGCGTGTCAGCTGACGTGGGCGCACGCGCGATCTCTTCCATCGGACAGTAGTAATGTGAAGATGTTTGACTTCGAAAGGGAAGTTCATTCAAATTCAATTTTGTATTTTCGACTTTTATTTATTCCTTATATTCAATGCCAAGAATAAAAAGTTTGATGCTCTTTAAAATGTAAACAATTTTATTTTAATACCAATAGAATTGTTATGATTGATATTTAATACATAATTGATATGGACTTTAACAAAGAAAATATTCTTAGATCTGTAGCTTTTATGAAATTGAGTTCGTAATTACAATAACTTTGGATAACTATGTTTCTATCAAAATATCATCATAATACTTTTAAAATTTTCAAAGATTTACGATAAATTTTATAAAAAGCAATTGATGCATTTTGCAATAAAAATTTACGTAGAAAGATACTTCAAACTGATCAGATTAACCACATTTTGTACAAGCGGTTAATTTTAAAAGATGTTTTGTAAACAAATGTGTATTCATCATGATATGAACGCCCGGCTATCACGACGAGACATTTAAAACAAACTGAGCACCGATGCTTTAGTACCCGTCTAATTCGTCACTCGTAGGAGTTTGGAAATATTTTGACCGGTCGATTCAGAACGTAAACTACCATCTGAAATAGGAATTTCGTCGGAATTTTTGTTCTATATTTGATACGATAAGGTGAGTTTTACCACCTTGGTTAAATTACATTTTTGAATTCGAATTTCACATGATTTTATATTTATTAAAATATCTGCCATGGCTCAAAAGTAAGAATTTTACAAATTTTAGTATATCATTTGTGGGAAATTAAATCAAGATTAACTTTCTAGCACGAGAAGGACCCTATGTCTCGAAGAAGAAACGTTGCTCTGGTGATCGTACGCACTGTATCTTCGTCAATTATTTAGATAAACTAGTCATGCAGTGAAAACTTAAAGTTTAACGATGCTAAGAAGTGACTTGGTTAGCAACAAATTTAATGAGCCGCTTCAAGTTTATTTGTATGTATGTGTAACACGAGCATTTATATAAATACAATTCACGATGCATTTAAAGCCAATTGTCATTGATTAAGCTAAACCACACAGCCTCATATTGGATCATAACTAGAGATACACTATAATTGGCACGTTAATTTTTGATTAACGTCCAAATAAAAAAGTCCAACGTTTCTAATACAGTTGATCTATTGAAGTTATGCAACAGGTGATTTCAACGCTGCATTAATTTTCAAATTGTTATTGTCCGCAGTCCTCAATTCCCCAGCTAAAAGAGGGTGTATAATTTTATAAAGCGTTATTCATAGTCCGATGTAAAAATATTAATGATGGAAGCATAATTACGAATTGATGAGCATTACCATCACCACCTAGCTCCCTGGGAATGCATTAATCATTTTAGTAACGATGTGTTTTGGTACGAAGTTCGTGTGTCACGGAACAGAACCGTTGTGGATTATGACGATTGCTTAATTTTCTTTTGTATTCAAATTCTAATTAAATTTTCGCGGTAACACTATCTCGAATTAAGGCACCTGAATAAAATGTTATCTTTTATGACATCAGTATAATGGGCATGTTTGACATTACTGGATACGTTTCAAGGTTTAACAATTATCTGAATTGATAATATGTGTCTTAGTAAATATGTTGTTTTAAAAGTTTCTTGATTTTGACTCTCCTTAAGCAGTGTTTTTATATCTAAAAAACTGATGCATGCAAATGCATTGTTTTAGAAGATTTTTTTATTTATTTCGTGAGGTAGGTTACTTTGTAGTATTGGTTATATATTATAATTCATAAAATATAAAAAAAAAAAAAATGTTTTTACGTCTACAGAATCAAATATGTTTAATCACTTATGTACATACTTGTAAATACTAATAGCATTTATTTTACACAAACTAGCTTAAACACTGACTTAAACGTTATTTAAGTTAAATTTCATGCCAATATCTTTCAAACAACCTATCTCATTAATTATCTAACAACGTATTTCCGAAGGCAAAGCCTATTGCCTACCGCGCCTAAAGCTTACCCGCATACGACGCCTAGGTAGCACGTGCTTCAACCACGCCCACTGGCTGATAATAATTAACCAATTACAAAATGACAACCATCGACGCATTTTAATCCGCCGGCCATTCCTGTGCAGTTTATACCCACTGCATTTATGCAGTGCATAAATCTATCAGATAAAACTCGTTTCGCAATATACTCAGTTCATTAAATCCCTGTATCTTATAATTGAGCTCTGGCCGGTTATGCAATAAGGTTAAGAGGTTTTTATCTAACATGAAGTGGTTATTAGTTCAGATTTGGATTAGGAACTAGCTTTGATATTGCTCTATGAATCTATGTAAGAATTGTGTTTATATGTAACTGTTTTCTTTTATTGCAAATATAGAAATTATAAAACCTATACAATTATAACCGAACTAACGTACTTCTTCACTAATTAGTTTGTTAAAACATTGCTTGTGGAATACATAATATTATATTACATAATATTATTTATGAAAAACAAGGCTGAAAAATTTGAAACCAGACTTTTTACATTTTTACTAAACAATAACCATGTATTGTAGGTTCTTCAGTATATAATGCATACTTTAACATTGTGTACAGCATTGTCAAACATCAATTGATATGAAATCATATGAAAGGGTGAAGGCGGATTACTTATTGGTGGAACTAGTTTGAGGAGGATCCAGGATGTTATCTTTAGTAAGAGAGTAGAGATGTGACCTCTTATTTATAAATACCAAACACTAGTTATTTACAACACATGCAACAATGCAACAGTGATATTCTGTTTATACTTTTTTACATCATCGACATGCAATTACTTATTAAAATTTGAGCATTTCGTTTGACTATTACGCCGCGACAATACTCATTGGGCCGTGAAGGTTTACTGTCCAAATATGGTTTGACGAAAACTATTAAACAAAAAAAATACACAAAAAGTATTTATCCAATTTTTTGCCATTGTTCTTGAATTAGGAAAGTCCCAAATATGATCGAGTCACTATTAATCAAGCCATCAATCTGCTATTGGCGTTTTAATTGCACACTGTTTATTGCGCTTTAAAAGCCGGGGAAACGAAAACGCAACAATATTTTTTCCATATAACCATTAATAAATGTCAGTTTGTTTCCTCCGCGGACGCGTTTCGCCCAGAGTGTGCGGTCGGGGTAGTACTGGTTACAGTACAAATGAAGGAACAGTAAGTTGAAACAATACATAAAAGTTCCCTTTGCGGCCACGGGGATAGGGTATGTACAGCCAGATGATTCATTAAACGAAATAGTATCGTATTTAGTAGCCGTATTTTCGAAATTCTATAAATTATATGTTCATCCGACATTATTATGGTGAAGGTAAAATCTGTGAGCAATCCTGCGCAAACCTACAAGAGATTCACAGCTGTGCGTGACGTCTGCAATACGCATATGGCCCGCGTGGACGACTATGGCCTATACACCCCTTACCCTTTACGGGTAAGCTCGTTCCTGTCGGTGGAAACATATAATGAGCTTATGATGATGCTTCATGGAAGTGAAGTCTAGTGGAAAATCAGAAAAATCCAATTCACTGTTCATTGCTAATCACCGAGGGAAAACATAAAATGGCAACCTTTGCTGTACTTACGAACTATAATTTCCACTTCATCATCAAAAGTGTTTAGCAGATCGCATGCTGACCTTTGGACTTCTTTTATTCTATCAATGACACAAAATAAATCGCTTTACAAAGTCATAACTCAACGCCAAAGGCACCCAACTTATTATCAACATCCAACTAAATGTTGAATATTCATCAGGCGTGTATGTCTACTGATATTTACGCCTATAAAATTGCTTAGAAATGCTACACCTTGCTTAGGTGTCATAAAGAGAAAATTAACTGTCACTGAGGAATAAACAAGAACTATGTAACTATATAATTCTGTACAGCTACACTGTGGTTGAAATTCTTGAATACTCGAATAGCATTTGCGCTGTCGATTTCATAGTTTAAGTAACAAGACCCACAAGGTTTTAACCTTTACACAATATCTTCTATGTCGTAATTGTATACAGTTAAAATTGGATATGCAATATTAGTAGTTATTATAAAAATGAACATCAGGCTTCTGTTAAAAAGGCACACAGACATTTTAATGTCGGCGTTTAGTACTTTGCAATTACGTATATATTTATCTTTTAAAGAACAGAATACAGTTACCTTAATGGCTTTAATAACAACAAATAATATGGGCAAATTGATTACGAATAGGCATGAGTGATGTTTTGGCACGGTTTTGCCATGAACGCCTATAATAATTGAAAGAGGGAGGAGAGAAATGTATTTGTGCTTTTATCTTTTTCAAAGTATAATTGTTTATCGAGAAACAAGAATGTTTAGTTGTTTATAAAGTATCAATAAATTCATTTCAGATTAGTCCTTTGAGGAATTCAATATAAAATTATTTGGTATAAGTAGGTGAACCAAATCGCAGGACCAACTTGCCAGTAATTGGCTACATGTTATATACCTATGTATAGGACCTAATTAATGTATTTACACAGTAGTTGTCAACTTATAAAAGTTCTTCTTAATAGGAAATATTCAAATGTTACTTGGTATACAATTTCTTTTAAATAATTTACCTATTCATTAATTATTCTAGATTTCATTTGGTGTAGACTCGGTAAAAAATTAAGAGATTTTTTAAATAATTAATTGTTTACCTATGTTTACATACCATACTATAGGTAACATAATATAAATTAAAAATCTTTTTTAATGATTATGTACTTCCTAAATTTCTATATTCAAATGGCGATCCTTGAAATGTTTTCTTGGTCCGTAGCATTCGATGTAAACAATTGTTTATAGGATAATATGACGTTACCTTTTTTTGAACGAAAATTCGGTATGAGGGTCACACCAAAACCTTACAACAAGCTAACGTCATCTGTAATGTCCACTACAACCGACGAATGTTTCCTATTAAAGTAGAAATATATCACAAGTTCGCCAATTATATTTATCGTTCAATCACTTTCCAGCCAATACTCGGGCACAATTTTTACTAACGCATTTTCAATCTTACCATAAGGTAACAAAGTATAGATTTTATTACAATACGCCGCAAATATAAACGGGATTGGAAACAGCGTGCCGAAGATGGGATTAAAAATTAAGTTCTCGGTTAGTCTGCCGTTCGTTTTGACCTAAGATACAACTTTTGTGTGCTTATGTAGGGGTTTCGAAATTCAAGTAAACTAATAAATTCTATCAAATCGAAAAATATCGTATACAACTTATAAATAAAATTAGGTATTTTTATAATTAGTTCTGAACCAAAGAAAAACTGCCACAAAAAATAAACTCAACATAAAACTCTGTTATCTCAGTAGGTACGTACTAAATTTTATTAGTACTCATAGCAAAATTTTCCATATTCTTTATTCATTCATCGTTTGCAAAGAAAATTGCAATCAAAATTGATTTCTTTGAAAATTACGCCAAAAGTCGTTCGAAGTAAACACAGCAATATGCCATTGATCACCTTCGTTCAAGAATTAATGAAGTGGGCACGTCGACCCCTGTCAGACGGGCCTGTCCCGCCGAACTCTGACTTGGGACATGTCCCGTCCCGTCAAGGAATTCCCTCACTAAAACAATTTACCTAGGAATTCCCGTGTTACTGAATGATTCAAAGCTTGGTGAAGTATGAGGCGATCAGCGAAGCAAATCAATAATCCATTGATAAAGGACAGTTGTTTTTCACTAAAAAGTTTGAATATTTGAAGAAAGAAAGAAATAATTTATTTGGTGCAACAACAATAAGAACCTTATATAAAAAATTTCTTAATTATATTTAACTTCCAGTGGAATAAATACTATAATAACTTTGGTATCCAAAAATCCGCCCAGCGAAAGTATCCCGTGGAAAATTTTCCAATCGTAATAAAGATATTGTAAACACTAGGTACTGAATAAATAATTTGGATTTGAATTTTCATATCAAAGTAAATAGTGGTCAAATAATGGGGCACTGGGAGCAACACTCCCTAAAAGTAATTAAAGATAACGGCAACCTAAGTCGTATTTTATTTAGTTACTTTATCATCATCGTTACCTATATTATGTCCACTGCTGAACGAAGGCCTCCCCTAATGATTTCCACGCGGGCCGATCCCTAGCAGTCCCTAGCTTGGATGTCCATCTGCTATCCGTTACCTTTACCAGGTCATCAGTCCACCTCGTTGTGGTCGGCTTAGGCTTCGTTTTCCGTTACTTAAATATAAGAAATGTCTGGAGACAAATCAGACATCGATCTTATATAGACGTAAGCAATCAATGAGATACAGAGAGATACATAGAGAGAGTTTGAGATTGAGAAGTATGATTATCAGCTTATAAAAACGCACTTCAGGTCGCAGGCCTTCCAACATAGCAAAGCAGCTATGGAAAGATTGGGCCGTAACCTACCATGCGAGCCAAATGCCCATTCGTACTTTTTCTATGACCAAAATCATTTCTCACGAGCATATTCAAGGTTCTGTAAACATTAAGTTTTCAACGGCAACAAATGAAGCGCCTTTAGACCAAAATGAGTTTTAATATAACGCCCTAAGGTTCATTTTTATCAATTGATATATTACTTTGTTATCTTGTGGATCAGGGCAGAAAACGCCAACTGTTCTCCGTAGCTGAAGTGCTGGACTATTTAAATTCCGTTACGGTTCGTTGCTTCGCTGGTTTATACGGTGCCGTTAATTTTAGCGAAAATTGAACTAGAGACTTATTGATTTTACTTTAGTCATAGTTGGAGAACTTTTATATCGGGCTTGCCTTGAGAATGCTCTGAACAATATCTACCGAAATTCGGTTGAAATGAATTAAGTTTTAAACTAGTTTATTATATTTCAGTATTCAACACAACTATTCATTGAAAGTGTACGAATAAAAAGGATAAAATAAAAAAGATTATTTTTAATAAAAAAAATCAACCCGTTTCTTCTTTTTGAACTCCCGCTTAACTCACTTCTTTAGTATAGCTTAGAAGTTCTAAACTTTAGGAATTGATTAATTTCGAATAAATTTAATTACATCACTAAAACAAAAAGCACCCCCGTGCTGACAGATGTTTTGACAGCCCCAATATTAATTGTGACATTACACTGACGTTAGATCCCTCCGAACCAACTCTTCCATTTCCAAATCATTAATAAAATGAGCTATAGTTAAAGTATTTATCAATGGCATAATCGATACAGAAACAATTATAAGTGCATCCATCAAAATACTAAACTCCAAGTTTTCTGAAGCTTCATCAAGTGCATTCGAAAATGGCCTTAAAATTAGTAGAATACAGTTCATTTCACAAAAATCTATTCTAAACTCGACAATAAAGAATATTAGATGCTATGTCGGTACAAAATAAGGTGTATTGTCCATTAGCAGGTGTAAATTCAAGTCAAATTGTATCGAGTAACATTAAAATTCTTATCTGTAGTCTGTCACACAGCGAGAACGTCAAAGTTGGAAGTGAAGAACGCATTATAATTAATTGTCGATGATACGCGAGTATCGTAAACAAAAGCGGTGATAAATGGATTAAAGTTTGATACCAGATAATAGGAACTGTGGGTTGTAAATCGTAATTTCGTAAGCGATGGTCAGTTTGAGGTTTTGAGTGGCCGACCATCACACGGTATCGAATCAAACGGAACAATAAATTAATATAACAATATAGGAATTTGGTTAATGAAATTAAAAAAGGTTTAGATTTCCAAAAGCATCAAAAGTAAATGCTTCTGCGAGTACCTCTCATAAAGATATGTATTGTACATTTATTTGAAAAAATAGAAAGCCGTTTTGTAAAGTGGAAATGTTAATAGTTACAAAAACAACGAATGATATTTAAAGATGCGTTTGCGAGTTATGTTTCTCTCTAAAAAATAATATAAAAGCGCCAATATTGTCATTGCTGTGTCGACTAAACTCGTTGGCCTTACCGCTCGGTGTGAGAGCGGGCCGAAGACTTATATCATTGTAATATTATGATTTAATGATATATTATTGTGAGATACACTTTGATACAATAAAGGCGTGACGCGTTTTGTTCCAGCTATCATTAGAACACGATTTGTGGTTATTGATTACACGTGACAATCACTCGATAGGCCTTAAGTTACGATGGGAATTGTGTCAGTGGTATTAATTCTCTTTGATGTATGTTTATCTTCACCTTTCGCTCGGAATACTTGCATATTGAATTTTGTAAATGCTACTTTTGTGGTCTAAACTTTAACGTAATATAACTTTTAATCGCATGAACGTAAGTTAGTTTTTGCATTAATGAGTATCAGCTTAGCATATTGGATAAATGCACAACACAATAACTCTGGTCGCCGAGTGTATTTGTCTTATGACATTTTGAATAAGGCGGCTTAGAATATCAGTTATTAATTTAGTATTTTAAAAAACACCGCCGCAAAAGAAAAGAGTACCTGCACCTTAAATAGGTTTTATAAATACTTAAAGGTATTTACGTGAAACTCCTATATAGATAAAAATACCTTAAAATCATCACCCTACGTACGAGTAAGTACGTACGCATTTTTTTTTATGAAATGATAAAAGACTTATGATTTAAAACGTTGACTTTTGATTTTTGAAATGATTTTATTTAGATTTCAGTAAGAATAACAATATGATATATCGTTCATAATATAAGAGATTTATGTATGTAACATAATTATATAACAACGTAAATGTCGCTTTTTATCAGACTCAAGGCAATTTCAAATATTTAGTTTTGTATATGTTCAGCTGGTTGTATTTTTTATTTATACTGTGTATTTTTTGTAATAATATCAAATGTGCAGTCATTGAATGTAAAAACATTAAAAAAGTTACATATTTATTTTTCTAAATTTAAATTTCTTTTAAGATAACGTATGCGAATACAAAGCTCAAAACTTCTTTCAATCCCACCTTATAATTAGGAAAAAAAATGTAAGCAGTACGACTAAACTGTTAGAAACCAGTTATTATTCGTTATACCTACGATCATAACTCGCGCTTAGCAACCTCAACACGTGTGGTTCCGAAATCAAATTAAAATTACATTTGATAAGATCGAGTGGCGGTTATGGAAATTTATGACTATATTACCTGCGAGGAGTGCGCGGGCGCACGCCGACAAAACCAGAGCCGCACTGGCCAATTATTTATGGACTCCGCGAATGATTATAGTTTACGAGCGATACACTGGATACGCCTCTGGCAAGTGCAGAAATTGTGTGATACCTGTTTTTAATGCTTATTATCGAACAATTAAAGCGATTTTTTGCAGTATTATGCATTAGGTACGCCGCTTATGTTTTGAATTGCTTTTATGTATTGTATAATTGCTCATTGCTGTTGTTTATAATTGCAGCTTTATGTAGTTTACATAGAAAAGCGTTGGTGGCTCAATGGTGTGGTCTGTTGCCCTCCTACCGGGAGGCTGAGGTTCAAATCCCGACACGTACCAATGAGTTTTCGAATTTTCGAAATTATATGTACGTTATCCGACGATCTTACGGTGAAGGAAAACATCGTGAGGAATCCTGCGAACGCCTGCGAAGAGATTCAAAGGTTGTGCATGAAGTCGGCCTATCCGCACTGTGCCCGCGTGGACGACTAAGGCCTAAACACCCTATACGGGTAGGCTCGTGCCCCTCAGTGGGAACGTTTAATGAGGTAATGATGATGTAGTTTACATTACATAGGTAACAAACAAATAGATACCAAAGTAGGTAAGTATATGCTTATATTGATATCAATAAAAACGTAAATAAAACCACTCTACCAGTGAAATACCGCTGACTACTTCTATAATAGACTTGATGAATCAACGCGGTTTTCTCCAAATCTAAATATATCAAAGCGGTAGATTAAACTTAAAAACTCTCACAAAAATGTGTTGGCCGCAAAAGATACAGAAATAAATCAAGCAGATGACAATTTAAAGTGGTTAACCCACTAACTGTGACCATTTTAGATACTTTGATCAGATCTTGTCGAAACCAAGCATGTCACTATTTAAACAATTCAGTTTGAATCTTGCTCTCATATTAATTAAGTTGAAACTTCAACATATATTGGGTATGATAGTGGGTGTCTCAGCCACGGAGCAAAGACGCTTTTGAGATTTATGTTTTTATTAAAAAATTAATGAATGCAAGTATTCACAGCTATGCTAATTTACGCAGTTCTTTAATTTTATTTGTATCACATTAAAATGTAATTTATTTCTTATTCTTGTTATGGTTACGCCATACGTGAATAAATTATGGTAGATCTTTATAAAAAATGCTTTCTTATTAAGGTTCATTTGAAATAGTATTCTAACATATTAAGAAAATAAACAGTATTTTGAATATATAAACTGATGCTAATCCGATATGTTATTTGATTGTTTACGACATAAATTACGAAGCTACATATAAGAAGTTTTCTTGAACTTCAGATCTCAAATGAATTAATATTTAATAATGTAAAAGTATATTAAGTACTTACATGATTGTATATAATATGATATATGTATATATATTTGCTTCAATTAACAAATGAGTTTTACTAGCTGTTTTGCCATAGAATCTAAGATTAAATCCAGATTTCACTGTAAGAACGTTTAAATATTATATTGGCATAAACGCAAGTAGGTAACATCCGACCCAATTCTATTGAACTCCTTCAAAACGTTCCAACTTCCAACTCAGCTGGCGCCTCACCGGTCTACATACTTTACGACCTGTTAAAAGACCGAATTCGCTGTCCAAATTAACACGAAATAAAAACGAAATCGACGTGCACAAAAAAATAAGCGAAGGAACAAGATAAAAGCTTAAAAAAGGCTCACGTCAAAACATTTGATTGTATTAATATTTATAGGTGCGCCGGAGGAAAGACCGTCCGAGATGGTGGTAAAAAAAAATGTTTATCAGCCCGTTTAACTTTTATGGAAACCGCGAATCCTTTGTAAAAAGTTATTTATGGTCGTGTAAACAATTGCAGTGTTACCATTATATCACATTTGACAGCAATAACAGTATTATATTGTTTTTGTCGACGACACGAGATGGAGACGTAAGTGCGTTTTGATATCTGTAACAATCGAACAATGCGCGCGGATTTGATTCAATTTTTTCTCGAGTAATAAAAGTTGTGCATGCTGTTTTATTGTGGCAATATTATCTCATCAAAGTCATATTTTGATATTTCTATAACAATAACTAAAAGAGGTCGTATAGACAACGTAGCATTTCAAATTATTAGGACTCTATTATTAGAAAATAAGCTATTTACACCAAAATTTCAAATAGATGTGTTTTAAAACAATTTCTGTATTGCATCTGTCTCATGCACGCTTTTATAAATAACTGTATGTTTGAATTGGGCTTCTTAATTTGAACTTTACAATCAGCTGCAAGATAAAGCTAACTTTTTCTGTAATTGCTTAGACCTAAGGTGGATAGGTTCAATTAAATTATACTCCAGTATATATGGTTTCTTACTCTAATCGCAATCATCATCTTAATTGCAACTCTATCATCTTGCATCAGACAATTTATTCATACATAAGACAATTTATCCTTTCATGATTAAACTTTTGGATAACATCAAGGAAGCTGCAGTATATAACGCGTATGCAATTAACGCGCAATAATAAAAGCCGTTTGCATTTTAATTTCGTTTCAATAATCCATGTCGCCTCTCAGACACTGATTAAACTGTGTATAAGCGATATAAGGGATCCACTATGCTCGTGCGCGTTCGGAATTAGCATAGGCATCTTGGGTCGTTACTCATACGCAGCCGGCACAGCTTTAATTTGCTTATTTCACATAACAAAAGTTTTGACTGACTTGCTTTTGGTAGTAAAATTGATACGTATTTCAACATATAACACTGAGGAATAATCGTTTTAACTACATGCATATGAATACGGAATATACACCAAAAATTTTTTTAATGTTTTGTCTGTCTGTCCAACTGTCTAAGTTATACCACGGATAATATTTATGGGATAATAATCCATGTTCTTAAGCTGCTAATCTTTTTCAGTATTTCAAAAACATTTGTTAATTAAATAATTTGTTTAAAAAAGGCTGTAGGTATAGTTGAGTTTTCTTGGGTCCTTCTTTATTAACAGCCCAAAAACACAAAAACGTTTTTTTTTCACGTACCCAAATTATTTTTGTGTTTTACTTTGGAATTTAAAATTTTTATTGTGTAGTTTTTTTGGAGCCGAATTTGAATAAATGAATTTTGAATTAGATTTTGATTAACGCGGGCAGAGCTAGTCATAAATGAAGGTATAGAAATGAGCATATAATTAAAAAAGTAACCAAACAAAAAACAAGTACACAATGGTGATCTGACTGATATTTTTGTAATTATATCCCAAATATGTATTAATCAATTATTTAACATTCTGCCAATGCAAGTTTGTCGGCAGTGTTCTTGTGAAATTAAAAGAATTTTAAAAGTTGTGAGCGGCTCTATAAAGAAAAGGCACATATTAGTAAAACTGTATAAATTTTACAAGGCAGTGCCATGGCAGAGTCCTGATCATATCAGATGCCTTTTATTGGTACGAGAATTTACTATAGTACATGTTAGTAAGTCTACAAATTCTCGGGCGTAATTCAGCAGGACGCAACATGGTTAGGCTAGTTTGGTTAAGATACCAACCAAAAAAATTGATTCTAAGGCCTATTATATATACATATAAAAAGAGAAAAAACTTTCATCTTAAAAATAAGCCCTATAAATCGGTGTCGAAAAAAGTAGAGATTAATATAGAATAACTACATATATATATATATATATTGAGTTATCCGGAGTTTATATAGATTTTACGCATCGAATCTACGGATCTACATTTTATGAAATATGCAGACTTCTTTGTACTTTGTACTTACAGTTGAAACATTGGAGAAAATTAATAACATATATTTTAGTTTATTATTGTATTAATAAAAAATCTGTATTCTAATGATACGTTGTTAGTAAATTACTTTTATATTTCATGTAATTTATATCATATGCAATACTATTGGTACTTAAAGGGCACTTATTAATAGATACTAATAAATACTAGCCAGAGAATATACATTTTTTATATTCAAAAACACGTTCATAGATAGAACAACTTTGTAATAGTAATTTCATTTCAAAGTTTAGCGTCTTTTCAATAAGCCGGTACATAATCTGCATAGCACCTGCATTTAGCTTAATCTAATATTCACATAGTTAAAACTTTTATGTTAACCATTAACGTGATGAGGCTTAAATTGCGTGCGAAACACCGTAGGCCATTTTATTTAAGTTTCAAACATTGACCATAAATTACTTCGTAGAAAAACTCGGGCAAGCGCCTTCGTGCACGTTAGGTTCAGTAGATATTTATTAAAAACTTTACAAATTTGAATCTTATAAAAATTATCTACTGATGCCGTCTGTTGGTTTAGATGTGATTTAGTACATAAGGCCGGTGAAAATAATGTTTGCTTGCTGTCAACTTATTTATAAGGCGAACAATAATTATTTCTTTACTTTATTTCAATAAATTTTACAAATTCCAAACGAAATAAATAACAGTGATTTCTGGTTATACTGTTAAAAGTTAATTTATGAAAACCCCATTACATATTAAGGCGCCAGGAATAAAAGATTCCCTATTGTGTCTGGATAGTTTATTGTTGGAAGGTTATAGTATATACATCACTTACCTATTTATGTCTGTGTATCCTTAAAAGCAACTCCATTGAATAAGCTGCGTAACCCTAAAACACCGTCAGCCCACTACAGTTATTTAAACCTAAACTACATGAAAAATAGTGGAATCTCCCCCATATTTTATAGAGGCTAAAGTTGCCATCAATAATTGAACTTGTAACATCCCGAGGGAGCGGGGTTTTGCCCGAATTCCCGATGCGGGATATACTTTTAGTTTCGAACATGTTTAAAAGTATATTACAGTTCATTGTTGATTGATTTATTTCATTCATCTGTATTTTAGCAATTTAATAAAGTAATAAGGTCAACTACTAGTACAATGGGTAAACAATAAAGTAGGTACTTGCAATAATGCTCAAAATGATTTGCTAACTTTAGATTGAACAAATTGCTCTGCTTTATCATACATTTTATAATAGTCTTACTATCAATAAAATATGTGCAAACATTATTTCAGGGGGTTCCTTCTTAAATGTCTTTACAATCGTCCAATTCTTTGGTCACACAAAAAAGTGTTATATATTTCAAAGAACTGAACAATTATTATTTAAATTATTACAGGTGCTATCGATGACGTAACAGCATATTGTTTTAATACATACATTTAGTATTTCACTTATATTGTTTTTACTATAGATTGAATAAAACGATAACAATATTTTTGCGGTGTCTTTTTAAATTATAAGTGTACAGGGTTGCACTGCGCCCGACACCCGAGACGATAGATGTTATGTCTCTTATACCCAAAAATTTCACTAGCTACAGTGCCCTCATCCCGAAAAACAAAAGTGCATAACAGTCCTCTTTCACGGGATGATACCTGGCACTTTTGTGGTACTTACCGAGACAACTCAGTATAGAGTCTACCACCTAGTAACATTTTGATTAAAATGGATTTTTTGCATATATTTATATTGAGAGTATTGTCTATGCATATTTTCTAAGCAACGTCACTGCACATTTCGACAAGTCATCGCCGGCCAACCGCGCCCCGCGCTCCGCGCCAAATGTTATTTACCTTTTTTGTACGCCACTCGTCTTTTTGAATTTTATTTTTGCTAACCCTTTGTGCATATTTAAACTCGGCCTCGTGGGACTGGTTTTGTTTTACATAAGGCCGCACATGTGAGGGGCGGGCTGTATATGCAATCTGATCTAATTCAAAGATGGCTAATTTGTCTTGTTTCCAGTACAGTTCATTACCACGTTGTTTTTATAACTTAGTGAAATAGAATTTATAGATTTTTTGTTCTTAACCTAAAGCTTGATATTGGAATACGGTTAAGTTATTATTTTTATACATATATTGAGCGTCGGTGGCTCAGTGGTGCGGACTGTCGCCTTCCTACCGGGAGGGCTGAGGTTCAAATCCCGACACTTACCAATGTATTTTCGAATTTTCGAACAATATATGTACGTTATCCGACACTCTTACGGTGAAGGAAAACATCGTGAGGAAACCTTCATGCACGCCTGCGAAGGGATTCGAAGGTTGAGTGTGAAGTCGTCCAATCCGCACTGGGCCCGCGTGGACGACTAAGGCCTAATCACCCTATAAGGGTAGGCTCGTGCCCCTCGGTGGGGACGTTTAATGAGCTGATGATGATGATGATGATTGAAATAATAGATATGTTTTTTTGTAAGTATATTGATGTTGTTAGTGATTATGTTACCTAAATTGTGAAGTGGGTTATGTTATGACTGTGCTCAGCCGTGATGGGTCCAGTCATTATTGACAATCTATAGATATACGACTCCTAGAGCTGACTCATCAAAAGACAAGTTGTGTTGTATGTTCATATTACAGTTCATGTTATATTTTTCACACGTAAATTAATACGCAGATTTTTTTTTATTTTATACTAAATCTAGAAAATTTAGAAAGGACCTTCATTCATTGCCGAAATTTCTGAAGTAAAACATTTATCCTTAACTGCCTCTCTCTCTTCAACCTATCGCAGTCCACTGCTGGACATAGGTCTCCCCCATTTTGCGCCAGATATCCCGGTCCTCCGCTTTTCTCATCCAGCTCCCACCAGCGACCTTCCGCAAGTCGTCGGTCCATCAGGCCGGAGGGCGTCCTACGCTACGCTTGCCAAGACGCGGTCTCCACTCCAGAACTCGTCTGCTCCAACGGCCATCGGTTCTACGACATACGTGACCAGCCCACTGCCACTTCAACTTGCTGATCCGGCGGGCTATGTCGGTAACTTTAGTTCTCTTGCGGATTAAATCATTTCTGATCTTATCCCTAAGAGAGACTCCAAGCATAGCTCGCTCCATTGCGCGTTGAGTGACTTTGAACTTGTGAACCAATCCCGCAGTCAGTGTCCTTAACTGCCTACAAGTGTTTTATTTGCAATTCTACCAAATAAAAAGACAACAAACTTTAATAGACTGTAAACAGAAAACGTTCATTTAAACGAACATAGCTCATAATTCTACCACTGCGCCAAGTAGTTCTTCCATCTTTCGTATCGGCAATTGTTATTTGGTGAGCGATTTGAAACTTTATGTCATTGTAATAAGCTGCATTACAAAGCTTACTGTAGTATGCATCAAACGAAGGCTTGTTCAGGAATTCTTGCCTTGTTCGTGCCGCGATTTTATCTTTATACGGATCGCGAAATAAATATATATATTATTATAAGCTCTGGTATATATGTATTTAACTTCTTTAATAACTAAGTGGTTATCTCACGAAGTACAGTCACGCCGAACTAGTTTCATGATTTTGGTATAGTATTAGTACTGGATGAATACATATCTATATGACTGTAAGTTCTTTGAGTATCAATGTTGAGAGCAAAATGCTTTTAGTTATCATTATAATGTAACTATTTATAACTTCACCATATTATTACGTCGGTGTTGCATACACAAGATATGATACTATGAAACTAATCCAAAAATGAAAGGTAAAAAAATCTTTGTAGGCAGACTTTTTCATTTGAATTTTAATAGCGTTTACACATTGAGTTAGCGTTTACGTAAAAAGATAGAATAGGTAGGTTAAACATTTGCTCATTAAATTAAGGCATCAATTTTACATAACGGATTACAAAAATAGGCGGTGACAAAATTTTTAAAAACAATTGATTGACAATTATTCAGACCCATATTTATCTATTAGATATAAAACGTAGTATATCCTTAATAGTACTTTATGATAAGCGGTTTAAGTAATCGCAAGCCACTTTTGGTGCTGCATAAGAGGTGTGTAATTATAAAAAGCGTCAAAGTATAAGCAAGAACTGTATATTAAATGGCTTTGCCGTGCAACGTGTCTTTAGTGTAGTGACTCCATGATTTTAGAAATATAGGAATTGAGAAACTTTCTTTGATACAAAGCCATAATACACTATATACCTATAGTGATTCTAAGTTGAATTATTAATATTTAAAATTAAATGGTGATATGTACACATCCATTATACGAGGTATGTGATTAAAAAATAAGAATATTCCAATTTATTTCAAAGTTACGGCTCGCTTCCCCCTATGCACATGATTGTTAAACATTTTTTTAAAATTTCCGTATGATACTAATAAGAAATAATTCAACATTAATTTTGCAACCCAATTATAGTAATTTAGGATACCAAAACAATATGCAAATCCATCAAGGAGATCGTCTTCAAAAAAGCAATTTAATTTGGGAATCCACTGGTACATATTATAAACTGCCATATAATTTCCCTCACGAGATGATATAAATTATGTGCATAATTATGAAATTTCGATGTGCTCAGCGTATTTAAGTAATTTCGTGGAACATGTCCCGCAGATGGGCAACGATACGGAGGCCCTACTTTGGCATAATATTATTTAAGTCGTAATTTACCGCGGTCCAACGAACGGCTTGATTTATTTATGAGCAAACGGTGACTACGCCACTAATCTTTAGTGGAATTTAATTTGTTATTTATTTACTAATCGGCTATAGTAACTCTTAGCAGGTAGGGCTGCGCGTACGCATCTCTTGGACAGTGATAGATTGAGTTCCAGATACCAGCTAGTAACTTCGAGTGATTGTGATTTAATACGTTTTGCTACTTTAAGGATAGTACGTTGGATAACATATTTATTGAGGCCTAAGAAAATGATATAACTTTTACTAGAAATAAGTTTTAGTGAGGCTTTGTTATCAGTATCACTGTTAAGAAAAACAATAGGTAACTGTGTTTGTTTAATATTTAATTATTTACTAGCTTTTCGTAGATTCACGTTCCTCCTGCTTGTAGTTTGCTTTAAAGTAAAGTATTTTAGAGTAAAATTTTAAAAGTTCCAGACGTGTAATAGGAACATATAACTTTCTTGTGTGTTAATACATAGTTTTTTATGTATGTGTGTGTTAACATATGTGAATGATAACTAATATAATTATGAATTATATTTCACATTATTTCACCCGGAGATGGCCGCTGTTGAATATAATTCCCCCCTATAATTTCCATTACACTAGTCGATGGCTTCCCGCAAATATTTAAAGTTTTTTTTATGTCATTAAGTGAAAGAGCCGGACGATCAGTGCACTCAACTGGTCTTTAAGGCCCGTAATCTAGAATGAGACTCAAGCGTTGATCTTTATTTAAATTGAGTTAGAAAGGGATGACGCTATTTATCGTATGTAGCGTTATCCCTTTCTAAATCTACTCAAGTATCAACGCTTGAGTCTCGTTCTCTCGTTCTCGGCTTTAGTTTGCTTGGTAGTCTTTACGGTCACATATCTATATTGTAGGGTGGCCATCCTACACTTTGTTTGTCGGCACTTATAAATACGTCTTGAAGAACCTGTTATGGATAACAATGTTATGGTTTTTACTAACACATTTTCTTATAACGCTTCTAACAAGCTTGACTAGGTGATTTGTGATAGTTTCAAATCATCACCAACTTAAAGAACGATCCTTCAAACAGCACGTTTACAGTGTCCATATCAGTCTGTGGTATTCAATTAAAAACGAATATATTAACTTACTAGACCGGCAAATATGATACAGGTATGTTAGTAAATTGAATCATAAATTACACCGTAATAGTTAGGTACGATGGTAATGTTCTGCCGGTATCGAATTAATTGGATTGGCGTGAGCTGTTTGAGGTTTGAATTGAATTTGACAGTTAATTTTTATTTTAAGAAGAAAGCTGGCCCGTAACCTTTATGATCATCATAATCATTTATTCACTGATCATATGCATCATAAAGCACATCATATTACATAATGATAAGAGGTGTAAATAAATTGCATCAATTGTTAGAACATACGGTGAATATTATATATTATATAACATTTTGACAATAAATACAATGAAATATTATGTACATGTAAAATAAAAATGTCATACAATTATAAGGGCTTTTAATACAGAAGTAGACATCAAACTAAATTAGATTATTATGAAAATGAAAATGAAAAGTGTTTATTCAGTTTAGGTCCTTAAAGAACACTTATGAATGTCAAATGAAGCTACCACTGGTTCGGGAGGTAGTTTTCCACTGAGAAGAAACCAGCAAGAAACTCAGTAGTTACTCTTTTCAAAAAAATTGTGTTGAATACAGAATCATTTGTAATCAAAATAATTATATAAAGCAAATTATATTTACAATTTTTATCATATTAAGTATTGGTAAAAATATAATAATCTTCAAAAGTACTATTAAGCAGTTAAGTATTATACAAATTTAAATAGATGATAACAGAAAAAACAAAAGTAGTGCAGGCGTGGAGATCAACATGTCCATGAGTTTTTATCATTTATATAATCTTCAATACTATAGGAACCTTTTTTTATTAAAATCGACTTTACATGAGACTTAAACTTATGCTGGGGTAAATCAATTGCATTTTATGGTAGCTTATTAATATTTTAATGCTTAATCCCACAAATGAGTTCCCGACCTTATGTAATCTGAGATTTGGAACGGCAAGTTTGTGTTTGTTCCTAGTGTTCAAACTATGATTATCTGACTTTTTTGAAAATACATGTAAATTTTTGTGTACATAGATGACGCAGTCTAGAATGTACTGAGACGGTAATGTTAAAATATTTATTTGTTTAAATAATTCCCTTAGTGAGTCACGTGATTTAAGGCCGTATATGGCACGGATGGCTCTTTTCTGCAATACAAAAATTGTTTGTACATCAGCAGCAGACCCCCACAAAAGTAGACCATAAGACATTTATTCTTGAGAGTTACTAAACAACCAACATAAATGGTTGGTGCAAAATATCGTCTATGGTTTACCTGCCAGTGATCACCATTCATAAATAAGTAAAGACCATAGTCAAGAAATCTAGAAATTATATATATATATATATATATATGTATATATATATATATATATATATATATATATATATATATATATATCTCTCACCTTAATATAAGGTATGTCTTAGGATGTGATTCTTTATTTTTTTCGGAATGACTTATCGCTGTTAGCCGCAGGTGACCTTCACAGCTTTCCGGGCAATTGGCTAGCGCAGGTGGCTTCAGCCCAAAAATGTATGCAACTAGCTTAAGGGTGTCCCTGAGTGGGATGCGAGCCTCAGCTTAGGACACTGCAGGGGGGGCTATTCCTAGTAAAAGTTTGGGCAGAAAAGTGACCTGGTGCATACTGGTAACGCGAATAGGGAAAGGTCGAACCTACAAGGACTCGCGACGACGGCACGCCGGCGGGGGCGGAATCTCGGTCTTGAATTGTTGCGTGTGTTCTGAGATGTTTTACGAACTTTGTCCGCCGCAATGGCGACAGTGATCAAATCGGATGAGCCTCGAAACACGGTTGCTTTCTACTGAGATAGCCTTTGAACGCTCATTCGGACTTGGGCCCTTAATATCGAATTCACTCTAACCCCCTAACCCATACTTCACAGCTGACTAATAACCTCTAGGTACGACTAACATCTGCATTACAAACCGCATGATTTCTTTACACATAAACCATCTGTGCCGATAACGCTTGCTTATGCTCGGCTACAGCTAGCGATAAAGTCGAAAACACGCAAAACTAAAACGGGGGCATACGAAATATAGCTCTTGCCCGCATTACCTTTAGTTATACCTGTATAGTTGGCTCATATTCGGTACTATTTAAATGCATAAATTTACACATTTTTAAGTTATAAAGTGACCAGAACCGTCAGGGGGCTTACCTGATGGTAAGTGATACGCCTCATGACAGAGCGGCATTGAAGGAGACCAACAATTGATAAACAGTTATTACTCTCCATCAATGCCGCACTGCGCCCGTCACCCGAGACAACAGATGTTAGGTATCTTATACCAGGTAATTTCACTAGCTACAGTGCCCTCATCCCGAAACACAAAAGTGCATGCACTCTTATTGTACGGGACGATATCTAAACATACGATACGTTATTACCAAGACCACGATAGCATTGAAGCACTTCGAAATGATAAGACTGGTGACATACTTCTATGTCGCAGGACCGATGGCCGTGAGGCTGGGTGAGGAAATTGGAGTATATATCTGGTGTAGTGTGTGTGTGTAGTGTGTGTGTGTGCGTGTGTAGTGTGTGTGTGTGTAGTGTGTGTGTGTGTGTGTAGTGTAGTGTGTAGTGTGCATTATCATCAGCCTGTAACGCTTAGATAAACAAATTCAACAAATCACGAAGAAACGTCAACCAATACCTGACCGAGCCGCATGACACATACGTATAGTTATTGTTATAACACAAAATTAGTCATTAAAAATTTGACTTTAAAATGCGTCACTGAAAGGTTTCCAAATCAAATGCACAAGCACACTACTATGTCATTATGATATGTAGCGAGCGCGGTGATTATGAATGAAAATTCTGCCCAACTGATGCGATGGGCAGAATTTTGCCGCGGACACTTTTTGAGTGATATTTATCTAAGCTGTAACGTGCTTATTTCGTCTGCAGGTACATGCTATCGTACACAGCATGAGTCAGTGTGGATTGGGTGTTAACGAATACCACCAATAGAGAGTAGCCGAGACCAAAGCACGCAGGGACTCGAGATATTTTTTCGGTCACCCATCCAACGACTGTCCATTCTGATATAGCTTGACTGTACCCACTTGCCGCTACGTCATCGAACCCTAATTAAACATTATACGTTATTTTTATTGCGACATTGTCTAACCCTTGACAAAGTTATATCACGTGTTAGGGTTACAACTAACTAGTTGAAAATCTTATAAGTCGCCGGTCGGCACGCATTTAAGGTGGGTGCTCCAACTGAGTTATGGCCCTCAGACATGGAAGGTTCGCGACCTCTGGTTTTCCGAGTGTATTTGCATACTAGGTTTCCTGCACCCGAACGATTGCGAGATTATTCATTTGTTTGTGCATACGGGCTAGCCATGTTATCAGTTGAATTTTAGTACCTAATAGTGGTTTAAGGAATATAACGGCTTAATTGTTTCGCGTTTTCATTGAATCATTTAGTTCAAATCATAGGTGTTAGAGTTTGTCTGAATTTAATGTATTATTTTAATCAGTAAAACTTTTACTCATTGTTCTGAGATATAATCAATATTTTCGAAAAATCTCCTGCACTGGATTACCTATAAAAGCATGGCTATGGAGATAAGGTCCTTAACTCTACCCGGGCTTTTTCGATTTTTTTTTTTTACTGCAGTCTCTAGCTAGTAGCTGGGATGGACAGCTTAATGTGCCTTCCAAATTTATTTGCAGTTTTTAATTGCGCGTTTAAAATCTAACTCTTAATAATATTAACGAATACACTAGTTTAATACGTTTATCTTAATAAAAGTACCTATCCTTTATCCTTATTGCGTGGGAAACCTTAGAGCATGAATTTTACATTTAATAAGGCTTTGTCATAACATACGTATTGTGAAACGGAGGGCTAGTCGATTGCATGTGCAAATACAAACAGTATTTGCGTTATTAACATGTTTTTATAACCAAGTACTATATTTAAAACTCGTTTAAAAAATACGCCTTATTTTTTAAAAGATATTATAGTTATCGTTTTCCAAACCTGTGTTTGGAAAACGATAACTGTCAACGTCACTGTTGACAGTGACGTTTTTTGTAAGGAAAAATGATAGTTTTTTTTTCTTAAGAGGTTGTTGAGGGAAGCATAGGCAACTGCATGGTATGGCGTCTGAATGTCTTTAGGTCACATGTAAGTGCAGTTACACTATGCTCTGTGTGGATTTTTATCGTTATAATGGCAATAGTTACCTCTTATTATAACCAAGAAGGATATTTAGTTGATTCAAAAACGATATTCTTAAATTGTCAGAAAATAAATTAAATGTATTTGCTAAAAACAGGGTTTCTTATAAAGAACTTGTAGATACACTAAAAATACATCTACGCTACTAAATCAATTTACCTATAATACGCATTAATATTCGGGGATTAGATGAGATTTTTTTAAGAAATAAGTAATCAGCTAAAAAAACAACACTCCACAATTATTTACTCCATCAGAACGTACCTACAGAAGTTGTTCTAAAATAAGGTTACATTCATTTTAAACACGTATGCAAATATATATATATCAATGCAAACTATGACTTGATAATATGTCCATGACATTGATTCATATAGCAAAATTATATCGAAAAAAGTGCGATGTAGGTAGTGATTTTTCTGTGTTACGAAGTATACAGGACGGTCAGTACGCCCACGCCTAGTACAGTAAGTGATATACCATGACAAAAGCGACATCGATTGAGACCAACAACTGATAAACAATTGTTATACGCCATCAACGTCGCCATCATTGCGCTCGTCTTATTCCCCGGCAATTTAACTAGCTACAGTGCCCTTATCCCGAGGCAGACAGACACACACAGCTAGTTTGGAGCTAGATGGTGCTGTGTGAATGTCAGTGGATATTTATTATTATTAATGATAGAAGCAATTGGGATTAGGAGATTTAGTAACTACTATTAAATGATTCTTTAAGTTTAAACAACATTTATTGATAGATTTAATCTTAGTGTTTAATATAACAGTTTCCCGCGTACAATGCTAATGTCAAGAGAGAGATATTAGTGACGTGACATCACTCTTCAATTGATTGGGGATGGGTAGCGTTGGTCGTTTCTTTTCCGTCTAACACTACCCTATAGTAAAAAATGTTACTCATGCTCTATGGGCGGGTTCCTTAAGGTGAAGTAGGATCAAATGGCCTAAAACGATATTAAGTTGGCGTTTTCGCAACGATTAAGTTAAGCAGCTTCCGCAATGGTTGCTTTAAGGATGGGTGACCAAAAATTTTATCCAGAGTGCCTCCGTGCTTCCCAAGGGCAAGTTAAGCCGTTGGTCTCGGCCACTTTCTTATGATGGTCGTTGTTAAAACCCACAAATCCCCATTTGGCCTTCATAATGAGTTATGCTTGAACTTCCAAAGCTTTAAATATTTGTGAATACCAGCCTTGCAGCGGAGAATTACTGGCTGGTTAATTGATTCATTAAAATCATTTAAAAATAATCCAGGCAATGAGTCAGTGTGAAATCCATTGGATTTGTATTCACAAGACGCACCTGTTCGCATTTGAAGCGCCATTAATTGGTGCGCCAATTACAACAACAAGGTCACATCGTACAACGAAAACAATACTGTGTCACAGTTTCCCGGAACGGGGCGAAGCACATCTGCGCTTGTCTTTATCTCGGACATCTTTGCAAGCTGTTACGTCTGCATTGGTCGTTATTATTATTAGCACCACTTCGAAATGGGAAGAAATACGAGGAGTTTTGTGATGTAAATCAGCAGCCTATTTAAAAAGTATACTGGATTCGAAAAAGCACAACTTGTAGGTAAACAAAAGCCAATCTTAATTACATTTACAGTCCACTTATAAAAATATATATTTATCGTGATAGCAGATTATAATACAACTGTCACTAACCCTACTCTTTCAGGTGCCGTAAAAGGCGACATAAGAACAATATGATTCAGCAGATAACGAGTGGCAGCAATCGCTCAGCCAAACAAAACTTTTATCATATATAGGTAGGTACTGATATCTCAATCCCATACTATAAACAGGTAAGAAGACACTGAGTCCAGTAGTGAGGACTGTCACGGACTGTGAAATTTAGTTGATGTATGAAAAAAACGTCTAATTCAGGGGAATGATAACATGCGTTAGTTAAATTTTAAGTTGGAATTTTTAACATGACGTCCTATCTTCTGATTTTTCTTTAAATATCCTTCAGGTAAGTTGAGGTAGGTACATTTTATAGTTAAACAAATAAATGCATTGAGAATAACCGCAGCCACTACATAGAAAATGCATCGTTGCTCCTCAAATACTAATTTAAAACAGATTAACCCTCGAAAGGCCAATTCACGCTAAATACCAGTGAGGATCCGTCAAATCACACGTCACGCTGACGGAGCATTTCCCCGTCATTAGAAGTCACGGAGAAAAAAGACTTGGGATGTTCAGTTGTAAGCGCCCGCCAACAAAGCCATTATGCCTTATTATGGACACCATCCATCAGACAGTCATATCGATCCGACATTAATGCATGCTAATGCTTTATAAATAGATATATAATTTGTTTTGTCTCCACCTCGGCATCCAATTGATGAATTGTTTTATTACTATTACGTCAAACTGTTAGTTTTGGAAGGCGTGGCCGCCGCCGGTGTTGGTTTACGAGGTAACCGAACGGCTTTACGATTTCACGCGGGCCCGTAAAAAAGTGTGAACCGAGCCGTTCATAAAATTGATTGTGTTCGCATTAGGAAAACCATTAACTTTACCGCTATTCATAAATACCTGCGCGAAAATAAATGAAATAAGTTTGTACTCACTTTGTCCTAGATGAACTCGCTTCATCCACGGGTAGATCTGCGGCGGGTTGGCTTGCGTGTTGGAGGCCGACTTCGAGCCTTTAGTGTTGTTTGAACTCGAGTTATTCGCGTCATTGCTCTCGTTACTCGACGTACTCGAGGCCGGGCTCGAGATGTTCTGGTTGACGTTCGCCTTGTGCTCCACCGGGGAAGCGATGGGAGTGGTCAAACCCAGCTTTGTGCTCGTGCTTCCACTAGAATTCTGTCCGACGTTCCCAAAGCCAGGCGAGGTTCTTCCCGGCCCGGAAGACGTTGACAAATCTTGGGGTGACGCCACTCCCGTTGTGGAAGTGGAGTCCGCAAATTTACAGCTAGCGCCGGCTTGGCTCGGCGGCGTTGACATGAGATTCGGGGACAGAGCTCCCGGGCTGGGGTTGGAGTGTTGGTGCAGATGACTGGCGGCGCTGCCCAGTCTCTGTGGGTGCAGTTGGGTGTAGTCAATCATGGTCTGTGGCTGCATGTGGGCCCCAGTGGCCGGCGCCGCGTAGGGATGCTGAGGATAGTGGTGTCCGACTTGCGGAGGGGAGTAGCAAGCGTTCGGATACGCTGACGCTGCGGTATTGGGGTTGTAGTAGTCTGCCCCTGGAGTGGGAAGACCGGGATGGCCCGACTGTTCCACGGGCGTGCCTGTGCGCCCTGGGGCTTGGTTCCCGTAGCACGAAGCTAGGGAGTTGACGAATTGGTAGGAGCTCATCCCAGCGTTGTAGTTTAACTCGTTCATCGATAACAGAATCTTGGTCACCTCTGTCTCAAGTTCAGTTTGTCATCGCTGGCGACTGAATTGTCTAGTTGGACATGTTAAGTGCTACCGATGCTCGCTCCCGCTTCAATTGTGCTCGGAGTGGGGCTTGATTGATGGTCCTGTGATAAAATGAGACACATTAGTTGGTCAAGTGCGTCGCCTCGTTATTGGTGATGAATGGTGTATTACAGATAATGGAGGCGTAAGTGTTTTATTTCAATGAAAGTTGAACGTAAGATAAAGAACTGTTCCTGCAATTTTATTTGTGGCCAAATCGTCCTTACTTAAAATATTCCAGGCTGCATAATTGAATAATTATATTGTTGATTTTTTGAAAATATCTTAATAGCTTGTGTTAAACGAGGTTTACCACGCACATAATTAATATTAACAGTAGATTTTAAGCCTCATACAAGGCCTCATAGAGAAAGTTTAAAATAAATTTAGCTCGTAAAGCTCCAGTATTTTCATTTGTAAGAGCAATTTATTAGGTAGAAGACTACTACTGAGTCGACTAGGAAGATACTACCGCCGTGGCAGATACCGTCCCGTGGAATAGCAGTTAAACATTTTTGTGTTTCGGTATAAGTGCTCTCAACTTGTGAAATTACCGGTAAATATGACCTAACATCCGGTGTCTAACGGGCGTAGGGCGGTATTGGCGAGGAATAGTCACTTTATTCGGTGACTGTTTTTCTTCAATACTGCTCTGTCATGGTCAGGTGTGTCACTCACCATCAGGTGAGAGAAAATAAAAAGAAAAGCCAATTATGCTCATATTTTCAAACATTGCTAGAGATCTAATGGAAATACCTTCTTACTTATAAGATTTCCATTTAAACATGAAAAATTTAATGATAAGCAATTTAAATAATGAACAGGCAATAAACACGTTTTATGACCCATATGCGTTTACGGTTATTATGTAACAAGCCATTACGGCGTGCCGATGCGCCGGGGGTCTATTCTAAAACAATAAATTAATTCCGGGTTCATCCTAAAGCGTTGTACACATGTCAAGTCAAGTGCGGAAAAAACTTCACCGCCACGTGGTAGAGCCATAAAAGTGTCCGCGGAGGTTTATGGGTGTAAGCGGTAGGCCGATTTGACTCCGGCGAATTTATGAACTGTGCTCACTGCATATGTCTTTGCGGGCAAATTAGCAGTCATTGTGTACACGGATTTATTCGAATCGAACGCGTCGCTTGATAAATGTGTGAAATATTTCGAATTTTACGGCTTGAGTGCGTATTTAAATTATATTTTTGCGGTACGTTACGCAATTCTAAATTTGGAATTGGGTTGTATTGTTTAATAGTGCCATGTTACGTAATTATGTTTTAACACCTAGGCTAGCGAAATACTTTAATAGGTGTTTGTCTATAGCTGTCAAGATTTATAATAGGTATAATTCCTAATGACTTAAAATTACCTACGTAAAGAGCTTTTAAAAAAAGTGTCTTAAATGCACAATTTTTATAATTTTAATAATTTCTTTAAATTGAAATATTAGTAGATGATTTGTATTATTTTGCATGCTTCGGGTATCTCTTCTTATCAAATCATAAATGTTCTGGTCTAAGTGATGATTACTTTTATATCACGTTTTATGCAAATAAAGATTATGATTAAAAATAAACGTAGTAAATAATTAATATATAATACTTAAAAATATATATGTAATATGTATTTATAAATACAACATATAAAATATATTTGTGAGTACTAGTTGTATTAGGAAAAGATATTGTAGGTATATTGGCTATGAATTGTATTAAAATTAATTAAACCTTATATAATAATAAGTTTAGGTACAGCTTAATTATATTTATCCATAGGTACCTACTGTATCTATCACTAATTTAACCGATGCCAAACTCCTTTTTAATCTGTTCCTAAATTGACTACGTATCCACTTTTTGCTTCTACTTTGTACTAGGTATCCATATGTAATTGATCACCTTTCTTTCTTAAATATAAGAAGTACCTTATCTTATATTAATATTTGAAATCACAACACATGCGAACAAATCATAATTTCAGCTATTGGACGTCCAGAGCTGAACGTAGGCCTTCTTCCATTCATGATGCGCTGGCGATGAGTTGAAGAAAGTTTAGGATTGATTTGGCTTTCAATACATTTAATAACTTATATTACGTATAAATACTTAAGTACTATTATGAGTGTACATATTTTTAATTTTTTTATGAGGTACATATGCTATATTTTATTTCCTAAGTAAACGGGACGGTCAGTGCGCTTACCTGGTACTAAGTGATACGCCTAACCATGACAGATGCTATGCTAAGAGAAATTTACAATAGTAAATATTATTATTTCCGTCAATACTGTCTGTGCCCGTCACAAGTCGACAAATGTTAGATCTCTTATATACGGTAAATTATAGCTACAGTCTCCTCATCGCAGAAGTGCAAATACTCTATTTCAAGAAACGATATCTGACACTGCGGTGATACCTACCTAGATGACTCCATCCTGATCTAGTCATCATCATCAGCTCATTAAACGTCCCCGAGGGGCACGAGCCTACCGTATAGGTGATTAGGCCTAGTCGTCCACGCGGGCCCAGTGCGATTGGACGACTTCACACACAACCTTCGAATCTCTTCGCAGGCGTGCATGAAGGTTTCCCACGATGTTTCCTTCACCGTAAGAGCGTCGGATAACGTACATATATTTTTCGAAAATTCGAAAATACATTGGTACGTGTCGGGATTTGAACCTCAGCCCTCCCGGTATAAAACTTATTCTGTATTAAAAGCAATTTCTTTTCTTAAAGTAAAATATAAAAAGATCATAAATTTTGAATTGAAATTATGATTCTACCATCTTGTTTGTCAGCATTTATGAGCAAGGAGTTTGATAATTCTTATTTATAACAGTTGGTTCTTTTATATAATTAATTTATCTTAGTAATATGGTCGATACTAAAAACGCTTTTGTTATTGTATATTTATATACAAATAAGCTTCTCTAGCCGATCTACGCAAAACTGTTGCATCTACCTACTCTAAATATATATATAAAGCGCAGTCATTTTATTAAGTATACATTTGTTTAAATACATTAACAACGGACCAAATGATTAAGAAAGATAAGTTTTTTGTATTACAAATGTTTTTCACTCAGCTAAGTTAATCAAATTATTGCATACATATTCTTTTATAATTAGAAGGTACCTAGTAGCTAATATTTATAATGTACCTACGTACCTATATACCTAACGTAATAATATTGTATCTGTTAATAACTCAACCCAAACTCAAAATATTTTTATTTTAACCTATTTACAGGTACATTTGACTCCTCAATTATTATTATTATATTATATATATTAAATAACTCTAGCACCGGTTCGTAAAAAGTTTACAAACAGCAAGAAATTCAATAGACACTCTTTTAAAAATTTAATTGTTATGTATTTTGTTTGATTTAATTATATTTAAGAAATAGTACCGGTATTAAATCGAGCCTTTACAAAATAAAGGTTTAATTTGATATTTTATACCTACGTTATAAAAGAAGATTCAATTTTTTTTGACGCCTTTAATTGAACAATTCGAAACTTTTAATTACTTCAATTATAATTTAAAAGTCATTCTATTCGATCAAGCCGGGTACACATGTGCACAGTTTTATTTCAGCTCTAAATTTTTGTCGTCCGGTACGCATTAAATTGGCCGTACGATTCGGCGTCTTTCACCTTTTATTTACTGTTTATTCCAGACATCCTTTGAACGTTTCGGACGACTGTTTTAATTTTAATTCGAATGGTTTGATTGCTTTTATTGTGTCGTGTTCGATTTGATTCTATTTGAGGTGACATGTTTTGAAACATTCGACTTTGAGATGCGTGTCTTAATGAGTTATGGTATAATTAGAATGGCGACGATATGCCTTGCCAGATTACTTTGTATGGTTGAACTGGGTACCTATATGTTGTATTGAATTATTTATGCATCCTCCAATTAAATTTATACAGACTTAACAATTAACCCATGTTTTATTTTCATTACAACAAAAATATCCTATTATATGTATAGTTAGTTACCTATTAAAAATATAATATATAGCCGTATTTGAATAAAAAATCTTAAAAAGATCTACCAATAAGAAATGTATAAACATAAGAACTTATAATCAGTTTTACGGATCTTGTAATTTAATTTTCTGACAAGCTATTTCAAACGATACTAAATCAGAGCTTCCAGCTAATTATTCATATTTTAATAGCCGTTGATTCGCAAAGCTCAGGATATAATAACACTTGCTCCGTGACAAGTGGACAGTTCAAATCCACGGAGTTCACAAGATTTACTGCTGCACGCTACGATTTCACGGCAACAAGTCTTTTCAATTTATAATTGTGTCTATTCGATATAATTTTCAATAGCATTGTTATTTCAATAAATACAAATATTGTTTTTTTTTTGTTATATAAAAAATATAGAAATCATACTCACTCAAACTATTTGCAAAGTGAACCAACTTTTATAAAAAAAAACACAATTGAAAATTGTAGCCGAAATGATTCACTATAATCCCACAAATCGAGTCATACACTTAACACAATGTTGAACAATTCGAAATTTGTCTATAACCGTTCGGAATTCGAACGCGTTCGAAATACGAAAACTTCGGCGCGTCACGTCGCGACGGAAAACGGTTGTTTTCCCGGCGTTCCGGCGTCGAGTGCAGCGCGCTTCTGACGAGGTGAGCGGTCGAGTTGACGAGCGTCAAGCAAGCGGGAGGCGGGGGGCGGGGCGCACCTGAGCCTCGCCACGTGATCGCCTCCGCTCTCGCTACCGTACATGAAACCGCTCTCGCTGCTTCTCGTGCGATTAGCGTAATTAGGGCTACGCAACACGGATCAGATTTCAATGGGCTGATTGATGGTTGAAGTAACGAATTTGTCTTGTTTTATTTACATAAATTTTAATTATTGGAACGATTTGGATATTTTTTACCTTTTCATGGTGTGAATAAAGTGTAAAGTTGTTAGACGATAATCCTACTATACACAATTTGAGGCTGCCAAGCATGATTCCGCTCCCGCTGCTCTCGTGCGATTAGCGTAATTAACGCTACGCAACACGGATCAGATTTCAATGGACCGATTGATGGTCATGGCGTATGGAATTTTTGTTTTAGTTGCAAAACGATTATTGGAACGACTTGGTAATTTCTTTACCTTTTCATTCAAATGTTTTGAATAGAACGTTTGTGTTGTTGGAAACGATAATACGTACTTACATAAATTTTAAAATGATATTTTTCGTTTGAGTTAGTGTGTAGAGTTGTAGAGCTTTAGGTAAATATAAAAAATACGTGACTACTAAGTGAATACGTTACAGAAATATTTTCAGTATTTTATTTCGCATAGCCTAGGAGGAAAATATTATTACAACAGATAAAAAATTGTGTATAAAGTAGACAAGATACGAAACGTCTTAAAAAAAATAAGCAGCAGATAGAGTCTTAAAAAGTTGTACATTTTAGGTTATTTCTGTCTGGATTTACACAAGACTGACAGGTTTTAAATTTCCATGTATATTCATGTATGTTCAATGAATAGTTGTATATCATGAATGATGACATTCATTACAACCTAGAAAGTCCACTGCTGAACGAAGGCCTCCACTAATGATTTCCACGCAGACCGATCCCTTGCAGTTGACATCCATCTGCTACCCGCCACCTTAACCAGATCATTAGTCCATCTGGTTCGGCCTACGCTTCGTTTTCCGTTACGCGGACGCCACTCGAGAACCTTTCCGCCCCATCGGCCATCGGTTCTACGCACTATGTGCCCTGCCCACTGCCACTTCAACTTGCTTATCCTGTGGGCTATGTCGGTCACTCTAGTTCTTCTAGGTATGTATATATCTACGTTAAATGTAACAAATGGTACACATTCACCACAATAGTAACTCCAACAACATTCCTATTTTTTCATTTGATTTCCAATATTATAGCTGAAAAGTTACTATTGTAATTAGAACTGTGAAGTTTTATACGAGTAACAGAAGTCCCAACTCATGCCATGTTATATGTAGCGCATTTTAGCCTTCTGTGAGAAAAAAGTTTATATTTCCTTATTTATTGAGATTACCTACGAGGCTACAAGAACAAACAATAGTTTATGGTTTATATTGTTCGACTTAATCGCTGATAACTTTACGTTACAAGTAAGCAACAACTCTCCGATCAACGTTTCGGTATAATTTATGTATAATACATAAATTTACATCCGCAATGATTAAAGACGAAAGTCTTTGAGCAATGCGTCCTACCCGTACTAACATAGCTGAGACATGGACACTGACTGCGGGATTGGTTCACAAGTTCAAAGTCACTCAACGCGCAATGGAGCGAGCTATGCTCGGGGTCTCTCTTAGGGATAAGATAGTAAGAGAACTTAAGTTACCGACATAGCCCGCCGGATCAGCGAGTTGAAGTGGCAGTGGGCCGGTCACGTATGTCGCAGAATCGATGGCCGTTGGAGCAGACGGGTTCTGGACCGGAGACCGCGTCTTGGCAAGCGTAGCGTACGCGCGATGGACCAACGACTTGCAAAAGGTCGCTGGTGGAAGCTGGATGAGAAAAGCGGAGGACCGGGATATCTGGCGCAAAATGGGGAAGACCTATGTCCAGCAGTGGACTGCGATAGGTTGAAGAGAGAAATGTACATCGATCACTGGACATGAGACAGAAGTCATCGTCTTGTTTGCTAACTTTATCATTTTTATTTAGCGATTCAAAGAAACAGAAATAAAAAGTAACTACTAAAAAAATATATTGTAATGGAGATACTAACGGTGATGACCTTATAAAAGGTATCCTTCAAGGGTATGTCCATTCCATTTCCTCAATAAATCCACGTCAAGTTCCTTGGCAGGTTGCAAAATAATTTGCAAAAAAAGCACTGCAAAAAAAACATGAAGAAAAAGAAATTTAATATTTACTTACACATGTGGTAGGTATCCAACGTTTGCACTCGGCCAGCCGTATACTAATTGTCGCTTCAGAAACAAAAGACGCAGACATTACGTCAAAGGAGGTCATAATTCATCATAGGGCTGCACTTAGTTCTAGTCCACGCGGGCGGACGGGGCCCATACATTTGAATGACATGACGACTGGTAAAAATGCAAGCAAATGTATCACTGGATTATGTTACGTTATTATGTTGATGTGTAACGGCAATGAAGTGGTTAAAATTGAGCCTTCATACTGATGATAGTGACTGAAGTATGGGATACTGTCAAATTGTAAATTACAGTATTAAAATAAATAGTTAGGCAATAAATAAACTTTATTTGCTATAGTGAAGATATAATACCGGCGCCCTATACCCTAATGCATTGAGCGAAACCTAGACTTAACAATGTATGAATGTTGAAAAAAATGTATACCTACTTGCCACAATAGATTAATCTTAAGACCCACCTTATAATTAGAAATCAGTTATTAGTTCACAAAAGATGTATACAATAGAAATTAGTTATTAGCATGATTAAGCAAGATACAAAAATAGATACCTCAATAAGTTTTCAACTAATCACAGCCAATGCTAGTAGGTCAAAAGCGAAGGGAGCTTTACACTATGCTTGCCAAGACGCGATCTCTACTCCTGGAGTGTCAGTCCTGCAATACTTACTTACTATTCTAGCAAACTATGTCGGTTCTTTCACGAATTACAATATCCCTTATTTGATCACTTAGAGATTGCCCGTGCATAGTTTGCTTGTTGAGGGACTTTAAGTTTGTGGACTAATTCCTCAGTCAGAGTTCATGTCTTATATTCGTAGTTAGTACAGATATAACGTATTACTCAATGAATTGTATCTTTAATTAATACTATGCATACTAAGTATTATAAATATAATACTTAACGTACGAGAATGGGTACTGTAAATAAGTTTTATAGATTGATATATATCCTATGGGGAGACCTATGTCCAGCAGTGGACTGCGATAAGTTGAATAGGATTGATATATATATAATAAATATATTATATATAAATGTGTCTATTCCCATGTTATACAACTAAAAACAGTAGGCATTTTAAATGATCAATACATATGCCCAATAGTAACCTGCGATAAATGAAAGCAATTATGTAACTCTACCTTTCAAAATTTTAACAGAACATACCTACCGAGGCTATTTAACGAACTAGCTAAATAAAACAGAACTAAATTCTAGACAGAAGTCGTGAGTCAAAAAATATTTCGACAAATCGCTTAGCAGTTATCAGTAGCGGTTAAAAGAGGGTCGTATATCACTTGTAATGGAGCGCATTTGTCTCGTAGAGTACAAGCTTTAATTATAATTAAGTGCTAATTACCGGTACTAGTTGAGGAATCGACAAAATGGACGTCGTGCTGTGACAATAGCGGCGGAAACATTTATGCCTTTAAATGTATACACTGATGATGATGAAATCTAAGTACGATTTCATCATCATCACCAAGGAGCCTACCCGTAAAGGGTGCATAGGCCCTAGTCATTGTGAAGTCGGTCAATCCGCACGCGGACTGAGTGCGGAAGGACTGACTTCACAACCTTTGAATTTCTTAGTAGTCGTGCGCAGGTTTCCTCTTTTCGGTGCTTTTCTTCACCGTAAGATCGTTGGATAAACGTACATATACTTTATAGTATTCGATAATACTTTGGCACTTGGTGGGATTTGAACCTGCACCCTCCAGATCGGAAGGCAAACACCAATGTGCCACCGATGCCTACTTAGATGTACCCCATTTAAATATTATATATTTAAGTGGGGTATTTAAATTATATATTTGTTCCGCCTTAGCAGCTATGCTTTAAGAAAAGTTGTGTTCCGGGTAAACACGCAGTGAAATTACTACGTGATTTAGCATCTACGTCACAAGTCAGCAACTGGCTCTTACAGTGAATAAATTTTTCTGCTGTCAACGCTAAAAAATGTTACAGAAACTATGACTCTACCACATTGGCTAAATAAGTGTCTCCATATTTCTATTTAATTTAAGATCATGGTCACCTTTTAGGAGACATTACATACTCAATTATTACAGGAGACCTATGACAGTGTTCGTTTTCGAACATAACGATAATAAAGGTTTGTATCAAGATAATTATTTTTGCAATCATAGGTACTGAAATTGAATAGTTATAACTCTTTCAATAAGGTTTTACATTAAACAACTGCTGGTTCAAACTATTGTATTCTACTGAGAAAATTACAGCAACACCTACGTGTGTTTATTTATATACTACATGTCAATGGTTTTTGAATGAAATAATATTTAATAGTTTAATTTAAGGGGAAATATAAAGATATTCCCAAAAGACGCTACCCTGTCCCAGTAGTTGGAAATTTATTACAACTTAATAATGAGGTGGTCACGCGACAAACGCGCACATGTTGCTAACACATAATTCAACACAATCCAGCCACCTCACCTTTTGACTAACAAAATTTACGACCTAAGGGTGATCCTCTCGCCTCCCTTTCTTCATCCTTACATGCAAGCGAGACGACACAACGATGTTTATTTAAAAACCGTTTATTGGTATTTAATTATCTTTGTGGCCAGATACAGGTTTATTTTTTCGGTTTATTACAAAATTGGAATGTGGAATATTCGATAGAAAAGTTTTGATATAAAGTTCTTATGAGAAAGAAGTAAGAGAAATTGGCTTTATGAGCTCTTTTTTGTAACGTATTTAAGTATTCGTGAAGCTTTTAAATAGGCTGTAAGATTATAAAAAGGTATCTTCAACCTTTATACTCCTTTATGTCTGAGTATAGGTATACTGTCATATACGTGTTTCAAGACTATAATGAAACACACAAAAACATTAACCAAGTTAGGTAGTCTTCAAATATCTAATAGGATACACATGGTAAGTATGATTACGTATTACCTACTTTATATTCCATAATTACAATTGGAAAGCAGAAAATTAGTTTAGTATTAGTGTACTGACATTAATGAATCGCTGGTCTTACATTTGTCGACTCGTAAAAGTGCGAATTACTTGTTTTGAGTGTTGTCAGAAACCATAAATACAATCTACAGTTAGATATTCGTTTACTTCAAAACTGTATTTTTCATGGGTACATAGTTATTACTATGAACTAGTTAAGTACTTACATTACGTGGACGATATGATAGTCACATTCACTTCCCAATAAAAAAAAATGTATTACCCTTACATAATTAAATCTCCCAAACAGTATAGCGTAGGTATCTGCATTTTCTGTATTGAAACAAAAATCTAATATAACATATTTCAATACATACTTACAATGTTCTGTAGATCTTAGGACACCTGTCGACGTAATTTATACTGATTTCAGTAAAGCGTTCGACAGGTGGTGCGATCATAAAATTCTTATTAATAAACTTTCCCAATATGGTATCACAGGGAATCTTTTGCATTGGTGCAGATCTTATCTTGCTGGTCGCTCGTCAAAGGTTGTAGTGAACGGATATGAGTCAGTTCGTTTGAGGCATCATCCGGAGTCCCACAAGGATCGCACCTAGGGCCCTTATTTTTCAATATTTACATCAATGACGTGGGTTCCTGTTTCCACCATTCAAATTTCTACTTATATGCAGATGACCTTAAATTGTAAAAAAAATTAAGACAGATGGAGACTGTGGTTTGCTACAATCTGATCTAGACAGATTCACAGTGTGGTGTCATATTAATGGTATGACCTTGAACATAGAAAAATGTCATTTTATACATTTTTCCCGAGGTAAAGGCTCCTATTTTAAATCATACAAATTGAACGGCAGAGTGGTCAAAGAAGTTGATGAGATCCGCGATCTTGGTGTCCTTTTGGATAAAACACTCAGTTTCATAAGCATGTCGACCAATTAGCAAGAAAAAACTTTAAAATGTTAGGCTTCATTATACGTAATTGTAGGGGTTTTAAAAGGCTTCAAGCAAAATTGCTGTTTTTAATTCGTTGATAAGATCTAGCTTGGAATACTGTTGTGTGGCTTGGACTCCTTACTACGTTATTCATAAACTTCGCATTGAATCAATACAAAACGATTTTTATGGCACCTGTCCTTTCAATGTGGAATGGCTAAAGAACTTCCTTCATACGATTCTCGCTTGAAGCATTTCAAAATCCTTAGTCTTGACAGGAGAAGACAGATGCTTGATCACCTATTCTTGTATAAGCTGGTTAGTGGACATCTGGATTGCTCAGGTTTATTGCAGAAAGAAATTTTAATGTTCCATATAAAATAGCTCGTTTGTCGAGATACCTACCATTTAAAGCAAAAAGCTCAAAAAGTAATTTGGTAATTTCTCCACTATTAACAGAATACAATCACAATTTAGTAAATTTTCGCGCTCGTCTGTAACATCCCCAGTACAATATGATATGTCATTTTCACTGCGCCAATTTAAATCTTTGTTATTAGATGCATTTCGTCAGGTAATTAGTTTTGTTTCAGACATAATTAAATTAAATTTTGTAATTGGTAAAACTTATATAATTTAAGTAATTTATTAAAAGGCATACATTAGTGCATGTCGTGGCAGCCTTTAAGTATAACAGCGATTTGTTATGTAATTAATAAGTTTTAATTGTGAATGATATCATCGTTGTTATGTTGGTTGTCCTTAAATAAATAAATAAATGTGTTTTAAAAACACACGTCACTATTGGCTTACCGTTAAAAACACACGTCACTATTGGCTTACCGTTAAAACACACGTCACTATTGGCTTACCGTTAAAAATATATATAAGTATAATATTACAAGTAATTACATTGTGCACAGATTCTTCAAGTATCTGATATGAATGGAGTAGGAACATATAGGTAATTATATTCTAGTAAGACTCCAATTGAATCTAAACCAACGTACCTACCTATAAGTATTATATTCTGTTGATAAGAGTACGTAATATAGGTACCAATTCATCCTCATGTACAAATGTGGTACTTTTTTGTTTGCCGCAGATTGTGTTCCCAGGCTTAAGGAGCAAGCGACCAGCCTATAATGCGGGCTCTTTCATGGTAAGAGGTGCATAACTAGGTAACCATTGTGGTATCCAATAGGATTTCATTCCCTTAAATTGTTAAAAAATGCTAAGGATTGTGGGAAAATGCCTCTTAGTCCTTAGACAAACTGTAAAAGGAAGCCAGTAAAAACAGATCATTCGGTCGCAGTTCCGAACAATAATTATATAATTCCATAATGTTTTTAAATGGCATAGGCTGGCCTTCGAGTATATGGATAACATAACAGTAAGTAGCTAATGGCTATTCATCATCAGCTCATTAAACGTCCCCACCGAGGGGCACGAGCCTACCCGTATAGGGTGATTAGGCCTTAGTCGTCCACGCGGACCAGTGCGGATTGGACGACTTCACACAACCTTCGAATCTCTTCGCAGGCGTGCATGAAGGTTTCCTCACGATGTTTTCCTTCACCGTAAGAGCGTCGGATAACGTACATATATTTTTCGAAAATTCGAAAATACATTGGTACGTGTCGGTATTTGAACCTCAGCCCTCCCGGTAGGAAGGCGACAGTCCACACCACTGAGCCACCGACGCTCTATGGCTATTAGTAGCTCCAAAAATCACAAATGAGTTGCCAACCTTCAAAAAGTGTAATGGAAGTATATGAGGCGACCTTATTCTCTTCACGAAAAACAAAACGAAGGGTTGTTTAATTTGATATGTTATAAACTCCAAGCATGCTGGCCTCTATAGATTGATTCTCCAATATTTCAATATGTTAATGTGAAATAATGTAATAAGAATTGACATCGAATGTAGAGTAATCCTGAATATGGACAGGTGACGAAACTAAGTGCTCCTAAAAGAATTCAAATTAGACTAAAACTATAAAAAGTAATTTCTGAGTAATATTTTACTTTAGAACAATAACTTGAACCTCACGATAGAAATGCAGAAGTAAACCACTAAGAATGAGTGTGCCTATTGTATAATTTACTAATAAGGAGGTACTTAGTAGTTAGCTATTTCTTATTTGAATATATCTACGCATGTCACTTATATTATTATCATGAGTGTTAAAATAGCTAATCTAGATTTTATTTTCTTTTGGAGCTAGAAATATCAATTTAACAAATTCCTATTATTTCTTATTTGAAGGTAAGTACATAGAATTCTCTGATTTTTATGATATTTTAAGAAAAATACTGAAGGTAATACATCTGTGTTGAGTCATTACTACGATAACTATATTTAATAGAGATATGTGCATAAATTAATAATCCAACAATTTAGAAAAAACAACTTTTTACCACAGATCATTGTTACTTATCTTATTAGGTAATTATTAATAATTAACCCCCATCGTAACTCCCATGTCACGGTCCCCTTTAACGCGCCGAACAACGCGTGATCCTACATAATAACACATAATTACTTAATGCAATACTTAATTTGCAAGTGAATAAAAAATTTGCATCAAATCATAACCGCTACCACTGCTGTCTCTATCGCACAGCGCTGTTTCGTACCGCTAAGAGCGAGACGGCGAGTGCAAGGCGGTTGCGTTGCAGTGGAAGCATGCGTAATGCAGCGGCGGTGGGCGGGGTTTATTGCGTGGCAAAGAGCGTTCTGATTGGTCAGTAGCGCTCGGTACTGAGGGGTGCGAATGAGCGAACTTGAAAGTTTCCTAGTTGAAACTTTTCCGAAATTATACAAATTTCTTTTTTTAATATGCCGCGCAATACGTGATTGGCATTGGGAGAAAATCACTTGTAGGTAGGATTCTGATACTTAGAGCTGTCTAAGCTAGCTAAGAAAGTTGTTAGGCAAGTACCTATCTATATGTAGGAACAAATATAACTAACAAAATTATGATTTAATAATTATAAGTTTAATCCACCTACATTCCTTAAAAAGTTTAGGTAGGCTAATTAATATACAAGAGCACAAACTTTATAAAAAAAAGATTATTTTAATACCTGCCTATTGAACAATTAGCAGAGTTTGACAAGCCTCAGGTAATATACCTAAGCCCATTTAAATAATTTACTGATAATTTATAGTAGATCATTTAATAAAAGTTATGTTATTATTATTATCTAAATTAAATATCTAGGTATCCCATAAAACACTATCGCAATACCTATCCATGATTTAAGAACCTATTGATTTTGGATTGTGGCTTGGTACCAAGGCGTAGTCAGGATTTTTTAACTAAGAGCTATTTACATTTTCTTTTAATATTAACTGTGTGTTTCGTTACCTATTTTTTATTATTTACATTGAAATTGTTCTTTTATGTAATTGTTTCCGTGATTAAGTTCCTAACAAAATAGCCGTAGATTATAATTTGAAGTGAGGCAAAAGTAATGTCTGAAAGTGAAAATCTTCTTAAAATATAGTGTCAGTGGGCTGGTCACCTTCGTCGTAGAACCGAGGACCGGACGCGTTCTGGAGTAGAGATCGCTTCTTGGCAACCGTAGCAAATGACATCTTCTGAACCAATGAACCGACGGCTTGCGAAAGTTCACTGGTGGATGCTGGATGAAAAATATGAGGACTGGGATATCTGACGTATAATGAAGGAGACTTACGTCCAGACGTGGACTGTGATTGGTTGAAGAGACAGAAATTAATATCTTAACGGATTTGTTTTCAGTCACAAAAGTTTATTAGGTACTTTGTATAATTTTCTGGTACTAGATAAGTTTGTCTACATAGCAGCATTCATCTCATCTATGTCCTTTATACATAACACCTACTTAACTACATACTTAGCCTTTTTTATTTTAGTTTATTGTGTAAACATGTTCCATAATGAGAGGCACAAGCTTTCAACCTCACTGCGATTTCGCTTTGGGATCATTAAAGTAGCCTTACTCTATAGTGGAATCCTTCTAGTCTAGGCTTCCTTCAACAATTTGTAGATGACGGAATTCGAAAGGTTACTTACCACGTTCGCTATACGAAAGGATGCACCATGGGTATGAGTTTAGCTTAGATCACAAAAGATGCTCCTTGCATCCCATTCAATATTTTTACTTTATTCTTCACTACCATTAATGGCTACAAGACCTGGTTCTTTGGTTTAGGCAAACGACAAGTCCAAGAGAAATGTAGACACTAGACCTAAATGATTTGTGATGAACAAACCATTTATGTAAGCATTTAAGTAATTTTAATCGGGATGAAGTTAGTTCTTTATTATTGTTATTAACAACCCAAAACAAATTTACTGTCCCTAACACTTAATAGGTACATTATACCAAACCAACAAATACTAATCCACGTCTATGGCCATGGGGAGATTGGGTCGTAACCCACCACACGAACCCAATGCACATGCATTGGGTAAGATGGGCCTCAGATTTGCAAACGAGCATAAAATGTATCAAACTTCGAGCCTACATTATAATATAACCCTCCCAGTAATACCCTAACATTAAGGCTATCATGTTTGCATGTTTGGGAAAAATAGCAATCCGGTACTCACCATCATAAAAATATCTACACTTCCTAAGTCTACCGACTCCTACTTCAACAAATTCTACATACCTATGAATAAATTAATAAAAACTTGTCCTGACCAGAAACTAAAATTCGTATTACCCACGCATATTTACTGATAGGTACCTATGTAGAAATTGATGAAGACAGAGACGGTAGAGTTAGGCCGTAAAGATTCAGAAGCTTTGCTCTACATAAGATCTCATCATACTCACTTCTTTTTCACAGGACAAACCTTATGTGGTCGTCTTGGCAACATTTTACATGAAATGTTTTGGCGGAACAGATGTTTTAGGAATAAATTCACGCAGCAGTGGCGCCATGACTTCAGCGGTTTCAGTTCTGTAAACCTGCCTTGTCGGAGCGCCCCTAGGTGGCGCTGTTACGTATTTATTACCGTGTACTTGGACGTAATTTCCCATGTTACGCTAGGCATGTCGATCCTCCGCCTTTTATGCAGCCTCGACAACGACCTTCCAAAATCGTGGGTCTAGGCCAAATGCGTCGTTTGCCAAGCTTGACAAAACTTCACGAGGTGTTACACTTCACGTGAAGTATTGAGTCTTATAGGTAGAGCTAACGTAACGTGACGTAATACTAGTATAAAAGTAGTATGCATTTCTATGTTTCTATAAGTGTTGAAGTTGGTGGATGTAAGGAATTACACTTATATATTTATTCATGAGGGATGTACTTTATTTTTGTGCTTGGAAGGTTGTAGGGCACCTTTGGACGTTTTAATATCTCCATAGTAGTGTTGTTTGCAAAATCGTAGTGTTTTATCATGGCTATAATTAAAATGGTAACATGGCTATAATACTTACACATTTTATGCCATATTCGATCGGGGCTAAGCTTGACAACGCACTCATAGTTTCTTCGGGGTAACGATTGTCCACGTGTGGTAATTCGATAACCATAAGAGGAATCGTTTATTTGTTTGTCTAACCATGAATAAAAAATAAAATAAAAGGCGGCCTTTGCCCTAAGTGGACTTTACACGCTTGTTCAAAATGACTCTTCTTCCTAATCCTGGTACGTGTCTCAATTTAACTGAAGTCACATAAATTTGACGACAATTTCAATTCTTCAAGGATATACACTAGTATATATCCTTATATACTAGTGTATATCCTTGTACTAGTGGATATGCATTGTATTTATTGATATTTGGTTTTATGATTGAAGATCCAAGAAAAACTGAATTAGGCACCTGTACTTACCATTCAACTCAACCAATAATCCCATAACGTCGGCCTTTAATTGTTTGTATCATGTTTACAGGTGCAATAAATGTATTCATCATCAGCCTATAACGGCCCACTGAAGAGTACAGGCCTTCCCGCACATCTTTATTTATTATAGGTACTAACATTTTCCCACGGCCAATACTACCTATTAGAATACTTTTAATCGTTTGTAATCATTGTGAACATTCTAAAAAGTTATGTATACAAAATACATTGGGTAGGTATGGTATGCGTGTGGACCGAAGGACCAGTCCAGGGATTCGCAAAACTACATACCAATATTAGCAATATTAGAGCGTCGGTGGCTCAGTGGTGTGGGCTGTCGCCTTCCTACCGGGAGGGCTGAGGTTCAAATCCGGACACGTACCAATGTATTTTCGAATTTTCGAAAATATATGTACGTTATCCGACGCTCTTACGGTGAAGGAAAACATCGTGAGGAAACCTTCATGCACGCCTGCGAAGAGATTCGAAGGTTGTGTGTGAAGTCGTCCAACACGAACTTGGGCCCGCGTGGACGACTAAGGCCTAATCACCGTATACGGGTAGGCTCGTGCCCCTCGGTGGGGACGTCTAATGAGCTGATGATGATGATGACATACCAATATTAATTAGTAGAGAGTTTTAAAACGTTTCCAGTCTTCGGGAGAACGATTCAGATATCTCTCTACTACTACTACTCTAGGTCTTTTTTGTCCCTTATCCAATCCATTAGTGTGATGTAATATTGGTGATAAATTCAATCAATTTAATGCTATTTTTTTACTTTGATCTCTTCAATACTAGTGTGGCTTCGGCGAGGAGTACTATGAGCAGGAAGTTTTTTTAAAGTACCTACCTAAATTTAAGTAATTTCTTATGTTGATTTTGTGTTGGCTCATTTGTTGTATTTTGTTTAGTTTTATTAAGCTTCGGGTGTTCTTTTCTATGCAATCTTTATTTGTGAGGACCTATAATTGGCTACCTGTTGTTATATGTGTATATTTTCGTGTTTCGTTGCTGTTGGTCCTCCTATGAAATAAATAAATAAGCTTTGAGCCCAACAGTATCGACCTTCTTATTTTTTTATAACTTTAAGAAATAAAGATCCAAGAATTTTCGAACTTCTAAGCTCTGGCTTGGTACCTTATTCAATTATGAAATCACTGACTTCCAAATCTTGTTAATTACTGAAAAGATGTAAAGTAATCTGAAATATTAAATATTTGCCAAGTCTTTCACTCAATGCTCCCAAAGCGTAGAGTTTCGAAAGAAAGTTTTTCTCAAAATATTACTAAAAACAAGCCTACTTCCCCATTAAATTTAGACAGCGTCGATCGTTTTTAATTTAAATTACTTTGAACATGGTAGATCCAAGAAAAACTAAACTAATCAATACAAACGTGTAAAAGTCCTTTAAATTCTGCACCTACAGTAAATCTTCAATTGTTTTCAGTTACTCCAACCATACTCGATCCAAGGCATGTGAAATTACTTCCTGATTGATTTCTTTGATCGGGATGCTGCTGTTCATCGTATATAGCACTTTCTAACTCAATTTAAGTACAGACCAACGTTGAGTCTTGTTCAAGAATACGGGCCTTAAAACAACATAGATACCAAAAAAGTGAACCACCAAATTATTGCCTAGGCTTCCACTCAATGCTGTCAAACATGGTTTATACTTACTTGAAACAACATGTCCAAGGAGAACGAAAATACTATATACATAACAAACATTTCAGTTTATGATGCCAAAGCGTCGACTTCCATTTATTTTTTATCACTTCAAACTTCTTATGTTAAAGAAAAAAATAACTGCTAAACACTTGCCTAGTCCCCACTCAATGCTCTCACAGAATCGACCTTCAATTGTTTTTAATTTTGGCAAACTTACAATCCCCGGCGTCTCGAGGAAAGTAAGAGTTGAGTTACCATTAGTCAAAGTGTCGGCCCTTGTCAGAGCTCGCCCAGGGCAATACCGCTTAGCGCGGTGACGGGTGTGCTGTTATTAAGTACATGTGTACTTAATAGCATTCCAGCTATCTTTTTGGTGTGACGGAATGTTCGAGAAGCATCGCGGGGTATGTTGTAGTGTGCGCGTTTATGTAGACATGTCTTAGGTATATGGTATTGGGGTGTATATATAGAGAGAAATTGCATGTATTTACTAACGTAGTCTGTTTCTACATCATTGGATTATAGGGTAGATACTGGGGTGTAGGTACACAAAGCATTTTCTTTAATGCTGTAAGCATTAAGCTGTAAGGATCGAAATATATTTGAGTAGATATCATATATTTTGCTATCCCAAATATTTTAGTCAATAAACTACACCAAAAAGCGTTGCGATCTTTTAAGGCTATTTGACTGCAAGAATTCGTTTATATGAACAAAATTAATTTGAAATCAAATAAAAATTATTGAATTATTAGTTTATTGATACTTTGGACGTGCTTCTTCTGCATTCCAGCACCTGGAAATAAATACATTTCATTAATTCATAAGTTTATTAAGCATAACAGAGTCTGCTGTTTTCCTTTTGAAAGAAACTGGGTAGAGTGAATTTTTGGGTACCTTAATTTTATTAACTATTTTTCTCAAAATGATAGTTATGATTTTGGTATAGGATAACTTTATTATGGGTGGGAAGTTGAGTCAGGCAGTAAAATACTCAATGTACTGCGTGTCTCACTGTCCTGGATGGACACTGTGACTAATCATCTTTGCGTGTAAGTAGATTGTTAGTATCAATGAGTTATTCTAAAATTTCCTTAACTTTGTATCCTTTCTTTTTTCTATTTTAAGTCAAATGTGCATACTAGGTGGTAGGCTCGATACTGAGTCGTCTAGCTAGGTACCACCGCAGTGCCAGATATCATCCCGTGAAACAGGAGTGTTATGCACTTTTGTGTTTCGGGATGTGGGCACTGTAGCTAGTGAAATTACCGGGTATAAGAGACCTAAAATCTGTTGTCTCGGGTGACGGGCGCAGTGCGGCATTGATGGAGGATAATAACTGTATATCAGTTGTTGGTCTCCTTTAATGCCGCTATGTCATGGTCTGGCGTATCACTTACCATCAGGTGAGCGTCCAGACCGTCCTGTACACTTATAACATAAAAAATACTTCAAACTCTAGTTCCTAAAATACAGACTGACCTAGTTTAGGGACCTAATGGTAAGGGTTGACCTGTAAATGTTTTTTATTAAATAAATATTTTATCATTTATTGTTTTTTTTATTCATCATTCTGGGTTACTGATGACGTGATTGTTGAAATTTCGCGTTATAGACACCTTTTATTTATAAATAACAAAAATCCTTTTAAAGAATGCATAACCCGCTTAAATGCATCAAATTAATATTTTTAAATTTGTAATTTTTAAAAATTTTATAATTAAGCACTGTATCATCATCATCAGCTCATTAAACGTCCCCACCGAGGGGCACGAGCCTACCCGTATTGGGTGATTAGGCCTTAGTCGTCCACGCGGGCCCAGTGCGGATTGGACGACTTCATACACAACCTTCGAATCTCTTCGCAGGCGTGCATGAAGGTTTCCTCACGTACATATATTTTCGAAAATTCGAAAACACATTGATACGTGACGGGATTTAAATCTCAGCCTTCCTGGTAGGAAGGCGACAGTCCACACCATTGGGCCACCGATGCTCTATCTATTAAGCATATCTATGGTAAGTGGCAACTGTTACTAAGAATACACTCTGTAGTTTATGGATGTTGACAGTTAGCGATCGACCCGTGTATTCTTTTGTGGAAGCATTTGTTTAGCACCGGGACTATTTATACGAGTTGCGATAATAGACACTATACTAAGAGATACATCTATTCAGATCACTAATGTTAGTGAAACTAATTAAAAATCCTGGTACCTATTTGGTGTCTAATGAAATAACCGGCAAGAACGAAAGTTAGCTTTAATGAGATTTCTTAGGTAAATAAAAAGCCAGAAGTTCCAAGTATTTTCAGCGGTTGTTTTGTTTTGTCTTCGATCCCTCCATTGAAGCTATCGTCGACTTTTGTGGGGAAAGAATAGACAACTCGCCTTAATTAATTTTAAAACTTCTCGTTGACTTTAGAAAATTCCTTAGGAACATACAAGAAGCGAGAATCATCAAAATTAAAAGGCATTTAAGATTTGTATCCTATCTTTTTACTCATTTTGCAATAAATATCTAAGCTAATTTTTCTATTATTTTAAAATCATATACCTACAATGTTTTAAAATTAATAACAATTCAAAAATCCTCTAAGAAAGGTATTGAAATAATTCTAAATGGCAAGACTTACTTTTTTATTCAAATTATTTCATAAGTTCTGCATCACAACTATAAAGCAAGCCGTTACGCAAAGTGGTAAGTAACACCTAAAAAAGAAGAACTCTGAAGAGGTTTTATATAATACTAAACAAATCTTAATTCTTAGTTTTCTTGCATCCTCGCACAAATAAAAATCAAAGAGTAGTTCAAGAAGAGCATTATTTACAACTCTTAACGATATAAAAAAACAAAATCTACCTCACATCGAATCTTGCCAGCTTATATGGAGTGGCGTTAAATAAAGCGAAGTTGTGAGCGGGTTACCCCACATTGCTCGAGAAATAATTATAGAAAGAGCCGGGTAACCGAAGGCTGTGGTGCGTCGCTCAAACAATGCTAACTTACATTTAGCTGTCAGTCAAAAACAATTTGGAATTTGGTGCGCGCGGAGGGTCGGCTGAGCACGCTCGGAAAATAGGGATCTATATAGAGTTGCTTGACAAAAAATATTTTATTAGCAAAATAAAAAAGATGCTTCAAGATTACGGTAAGATTGGGTCGTTACCTACTGTACGGGCCCAATTCGGATTAATGGATGTCATTAGTGTCATTACACACTACTCCGAATACCACATTAAAATAGTAGTCTGCAAAATTTTCGACTTTCCTAATAAATTTGCCGCGATTGGCACCATACAATTCCATTACTGAATGTAAAGACGACTCTGATTCCATTGAATGCGGATTAAAACTTAACAATCATAGGTTATTGATTTGATTACGAAAATAAACTTATAACTGTTATTCATTTTAAGATTTTCTTATGGTTTTTAACATCTCTATATGATTCCCAGTGGTAACGGCACCAGTCCGCTTGTTCCGTCATCCATCATTTCCTCCATCCACTCGCCGGGTTGAACATATAAGTGACATTGACGCCGATTCCAACACCAGCCACATTTGAACCCTCCAACCTTACAACCCCGCACGAACCGGCAGTTTGTCTAAATAAGGAGATGGCTCACATTATGTTGGCCGGCAATCGACATTTCTGCCGTTTCCAAGCAAGTCGTCTTACGTTAAGGTCAGGAAAATGACGTTACATTTTGATTTGAACTTTGACTGACAATGTTATCCTGGTAACATATTTACCGAAAAAATAACAAAAATAGAAGGCATTCGTGTATTTTTTGTTAACCCTCGTCATGTGTTTGCATAGAAGGTCAGTTTCGTAAGAACCTACCTACTACTACGTAGGTACCTACGACTAGTTAATGGAAACGCTTATGGATAAGAAAAGAAAGAAAAAATAAAGAAAATACTTTTATTTTGACAACAAAATTTCGCATTACCTACAGACAAGCACAATACAATAATACAAAATGTAAAAAGGAAAAATAGTAACTACATAAAAATGTGATAAAAAATACTTGTAAATTAACCCCTCTTTGACCTGTTACAGATAACGCACGAAGAAGTTGTTACTAGAAATTCACATTTATAGGAAACCTTCTTTTTTTTTCATTGTCGACATCAAGCTGAAGTGGCAGTGGGCTGGTCACGTATACCGCAGAACCGATTGATGTCTTGGCATGTGCAACTAAAGAGAAACTTCAGACTGACTTGCGAAAGGTCGCTGGTGGAGGCTGGACAAGAAAAGTGAGGATCCAGCAGTAGACTGTGACAAATTGAAGAGAACAAGAAACTTTGTCTTTAGGATATTGAAGTGACGTGACCAAGTACCTCTGATCCTCACAATCGAATGATTAATACTTATCCTAAGCGTAAAGTTTGTTATCTCTAAATGTAAAGTAAACCGCAGTACATAACGAACAATCTATTTTAGTACCGCTTAACGGAGTTTAATTTCCCGCAGCACTACAAAACGAAGATATTGCACCGCAAAAAGCTACGACACGATCGGTATCGAATTTGCTATAATGAGCCACTCAACGGAAGCCTATTGCTTTGTGAAAAAAAAACACTCTTACATAAATTGAGTTATTATGAATTTCGCAAAGGCGTTAAATTGCTTTGCCTTAATAACCCCCATTATACAGTGGCGAGGCAAAATGTCCATAATTGCTCATGTAAACTCAGCCTTTGATATGCCTTGTAAACAATTATTTTCCCGTATAGATCTGCTGAGGATACATTGGATATAAGCTTTTCGTAATTAAGTCCAGATTCAAGTTAAATTGCAGGTATTTAATTAATTTTTGGCAAACCTTATTACGATAATACCAAACTTCGTTAAGATTACAAAAATTACAATACTATCGCAATATTATAACTGTTAATATCTTACTTAAGACATTATCCCATACTTCTTATGACTCTTGAGTATATATATTCTACCTTTTGGAATGTAAATGATAATTTACTGTGTCTTGTTGTAGATTATTCAACATTAGTTTAAATAACTGAAATAGAACAACATCAAACTATATACATATGAGGGGCTACAGACTACATCTTCATTAAAAGCAAACTTGACCTACTCAAACAGGGTAAATGTATGGACCAGCTCTGAGGTTAATGGTAAGTAACACCGCTTATCCTGGCAATGGGTTCCCTTGGTTTCACCAGCACAAGTGTCAGCGTCCTTCGTAATGCTTACCAAGAGTGTCTCCACCTAAACTGCTCTGCTACAACAGCCAACGGTTTTGCAGCTAACGTGAACGATCTACTGCTACTAAACTTTTTATTCCGGCAAGCTTATCTGTAACTTAGTTCCCTCACGATTATGTTATTTCTGAGTGATCTCAAGTCTAGCAAAATAATTCCGCTAATCTTTGTTAGTGAAAGTCATTGGTTTTAGTGTTTTTTTCTTATATTTCTATACAATATTAAAAATTAATAATTAATTTTTGCTATAGATAATAAAGTGCGACATTGATGGAGGATAATAACTGCTCTATCAGTTGTTGGTCTCCTTTAATGCCGCTCTGTCATGGTCTGGCGCATCACTTACCATCAGGTGAGCGTCCAGACCGTCCTGTTCACCTACGAGTATAACATAAAAAAATAAATGAAAAATTATGGACAGCCCGTTCGATGGGATATACTGAATCAATACGCAGCTTTGAACAAATGAGCACGATCAAAGCGTACCGTTATCAATGGACATTAATTACAGTGTAATTATAATGCAATCACCAATTAATTTTAATGTGAGAGAACACGTTCTTAACGATAAGGGGTGACATTATTACACCAGTATCTTTAAGGTCAAGTATTACATCAAGGGTATTGATAACAAGACGATAACCGTCATGTTTGATGTCAGCTAAGGAACTCATCAAAATAGCTTCTTTCTTTGATGTTAAGGCCGAAGTTTCACCCGCAGATGCTCTATTAAAAGATCCACAGCTATTTCAGTTTATTACACAGTCGATGTGAGGGTGTCGTAAATCATTTTGATGATAAGTGTTCTACTACCGTTCGATTTTTGCGTCATTTTATTCCTATCAGAATTGAAGTTTGGAACACAGTAGCAGTATTAAACTAGTCTGACGTCAAAACATATATATATCAGATAATCCAGACACAATAGGTAATATATTATTTCAAGCATAATAATTATGACGATTCAGTATCAATGAATAAAGTTTTAGTGGCTTAGTAAGAAAACGAATAACTTTTATATTTAAAAATGCCAACATCTGTCAAACCCTTTGGAAGTTAAGTAGCAACTGTTGCCTATGTATATATTTTTTATAACATAAGGACGCAAACCAGCATGCAGCTCACCTGATGAAAGTGTTACTGCATCCCATGGACATTTGCGACAGCTGACATTACAGAGATGCGTTTAAGTCACATTTTTGGTCACAGTGTACTGCTGTCGCACTATCTAGTCCGGAACACAGATATCGATACCTTAAGTTCGGTTTACGATCGCACAAGTCAAACAACTATCGGAATAGCCGGGAATCGGTGGCCGAAAAATATCTCGTGTCTCCGTGCTTCACACATAACTTACATACATAAACACATAAATGTTAATGCACACAAAGTTTGTACTGCCCGGGATCGTACTTTAAACCCGTAGTTGCCGACGTCTCGATCATTACACCACACGGGATTAAGGCTGAGAGCCATCAGCGCTCGCCAATTGTCCGGTGAAGCCATCTACGGCCAACAGCGTAGTCGGATCGTATAATTAAATAAAAATAAAAATATCACATGGGCCGTCTAATCCTAGTATATATCAATATACCGGCTAATATCTAAGCATGGCAAGAAGCATGGTTATGCTGGACATAGGACTTCTACATTTTGCCCCATATTTCCCGATCCGCCAGCCTTTACCAGTGATATCTTGCAAGTCTTCTTAAGTTACGCTTACCATGTCCCAGTTTTTACTATCCAATAACCGTAGTTTGTATTTATTTAGGGAAAATCGAGCCTTAAGTGATTCTAGTATAAAACATATAGGTATTATAAAAATTTGGGCAAGCCCGGGAACACGTCACGGCCACGTCACGGGCACGTCACGTTACAGAAACATCAGTGTCCATACAAAAAGTAGGATCGACAAAAGAATCTGCAGGGCGCATTGTCCCGGAGCCATTTATCAACTACGCTCCAGTGGCGCGCTCGGCCCAGAACGCCTGATCAATGGACGGGGGTGATTTGCTTTGAGATCGATTAAAATTTTTGCATCACTATGATGTATATTTTAATGGCCATCTCGCTAGAGATGTATATACAAGCCATGTCACACATGTTTGCTATTATCAGTTTAGTTTTAGAATTGTCTGTTTTTACTATGAGCGTCGGTGGCTTAATGGTGTATGTGGACAGTTACCTTCCGATCGGGAGGGCGCAGGTTCAATCCAATCCACCAATGTGATTTCAGATTTTCGAAATTATATGTACGTTATCCGACGCTCTTACGGTGAAGGAAAACATCGTGAGGGAACCTGCGAAGAGATTCAAAGGTTGTGCGCGAAGTCGGCCAATCCGCACTGGGCCAGCGTGGACGACTAAGGCCTATACACCATATACAGGTAGGCTCGGTCCCTCTCGGTAGGGACGTTTAATGAGCTGATGATGAAACTTTGAGATTCCTCCATTTACAGTTTAGTATACTGTAGACTTTAGAACACTCGTGTATATATAAGCTATATAGCTTTTCTGTGATTATGCTAATTGTTGTAATAGATCCATGAGTTAAACAAGGAAACTTACAAAATATATCACAAACGTCGTTTGTACGACGCCTATGAAGAGCTTAAGCTTGTGTTTTTCGTTTGTGAAAAGCTCAATGTATGGTTTTCATTACGCAACATCATGCAAAATTTTGAGTTAAAAATGTGATATGTTTTTAATCGTATATAAATAGCAAACATTACAGCAAATAAGAAGCTTAAATTTTGATACGCAAGAGGTAATATCGCATTTTTTTTTTCGAATTTTGAAAATTTGGGGTACTAGTGGTCTTCATATACAAGATATTAGTTAAAATATAAAACTTAAACATAAAATATATACTAGGTAGGTACCACACACGAGTATTACGTAACCTAAAAGTAAACCTTCTGGTACCACCCATATTTTATGACTCACTAAATTCTAAGCTTTTCGATCCCAACGTTTCAAAGGCAAATACTTACTATCGCGTCTTTCAAATATCCATTAAGAGGTTTCTTTTGATCCGTCTTCAATAAGCTCTCGCTCGACATTGGATTAATTAGACCTGCCATTCAAGACTTATTCAATGTATGAACGGACAAACCTAACACCTACTTTAAAATCGTGCATAACTTTCGAATATGCACCTTATCGGTGTATCAACAACGACGAATTCAGCCGTAGCAAAGTTCTAATGAAGGTAAATGTAGAGTTGTTATTTGGTCCGAGGTGTTGTGGTAAGTAGAATTTGTTGGGTCTAAGAAGCAGTAAAGTTATGTATCAGCAACGGGCCGCTCCAGTGGGCAAGGAATTTCAAAGTCATATTTTTTAGTTCGTAACTAGATCAAATTTATTCCATTCGGAGTGATTGATATGAAATTTATTATGCAGTGGAATTTGAAAATACAACAAGGTTAGTTTTTGTAGAAAAATTAACGCTCTGGTCATTTTAGTCACAGACAGGCATTATATAATAATAATAATAAGTGCGTAGGAGCATGACGACCCTATCGACCGCTGGTGGTATTAGCTTTATGCTTGTACCATCAGTGTAGTCAGTTTCTATCGGGCAGCTTGTGGCGAGCTGATGGTGTGTGGCACACACCTCGGTCCCGTACTCCAAGGAAGTCTCTGATCTTCGCCTTCGTCTCGCCTTTGGAGGGCGAAGTGGACCCTATGAGGACTAGTTCCCCACCTCCCGCTTGCCTTCATTGGACGTCGGGAGTCTTTAGAGCTATATGCTCGGTTGTGGGTGTCTAATGGCGTAATAGCAAGGAAACCCGCTCCGAGTGACTTGCGTTACTCGCGATGGTGAAATCGGTGCCGCACCTCTCGACACCCCTAGCCGCGAGCGCCCATGGTTGCTCCCTGCGGGCGACTGCAGTCGACCATTAGGAAGCCCATCTAGCCGCGGCGAGTCACCGCCTGTCTCTATTTTACTGTCTGACTTTAATGACAGGCGTCCGCATTATCCCATAGCCCAGATATCCAGTCCACCAAAAACCCAACTCCATAGCCCAGTATCGTAGTTTCCATATATTTACAATAGTCTTTACACCTGGCGGGGGTCATCATGGGTTGTATCATATTGTGCATTCTGTGATGACATCCGCCACGTGTAGCAGTTACAAAACATTTGAAAAAGGGCCTCTGTGCAACAGCACAGAGGCCCACACATGCCTTCCAAAGGACCGTGCCACTATTTGGCCCGTGAATCTTAAGGATTTCGAAGATATAATAATAATATTATATGCCTTTTGCAATTAGTGTAGAAAAAGCTTCGATGACGTAGCGTCTAGCGCGTTCAGTGGACAATCGTGAATTTTAAGCAAGTTCTACTGCTACGGTCGATCATTCGATGAAATATTAAATATTTTATTTCCCGTTTAACTATTGTATCGAATATTCTTTTAGTCGTTTTGCAACTAAAACGCATGTTATATTATTTGTGCACCGAAAGACACTTAAGGATTGGCCTACTTAAGGATTGTTGGCAACTAACGTCAAACGCGATATTTTTTTGCGGGATCGCTGACGTTCTCAGATCTTTCTCAACTCGTCCTGCTATTATTTTAAAACGTAATTAAACATAGAGTGAAATGTTGAATAGAGTGAAGCAACCATAGCTACTCTGGAAATACAAAACATTACGCGTACCAGTTTTGTTTTATAGTATAGCAAAGTTAATATTCTAATTGACTAATAAGTAATATTAATTTAAAGTTACTCAATGTGCAATGGAGCAAGCTATGCTCGGAGTCTCTATTAAAGATATAATCAGAAATAATGTTATCCGCAAGACAATTAAAGTCACCGACATAGCTCACCGGATCAGCAAGTTGAAGTGGCAGTGGGATAGTCACGTATGTCGCAGAATCTATGGCCGTTGGAGAAGACAAGTTCTGAGTGCAGACCGCGTCTTAGCAAGTATAGCGTCATCCTAACACTCTCCGGTACGATGGACCGACGACTTGCGAAAGGTCACTGGTGGAGGCCGGATGAGAAATGCGGAGGCCGGATATCTGGCCCGACAATAGAATTGAAGAGAGAATTATGAAATATCGATAAATGTTGTGAGTGTAAACAAAATACAAGAATTTCCGCCTTATCGCCGCTACCGCACTTTTAAAGGTACCTCAAAATGACTTCTGTGTAGTGGTAATCTTTCGTGAGTTGTGTTATTTTATTTTATTTCACTATTTAGTTGATAATTAATGGCAAACTGCTACAATACATAAGTAAATATAATATCAAAGTGAGTAAATTGACACTTAGTTTTCACACACAAACTCGCAAAGAGAAACACATTGACGTTAAGTAGGAATGGGCTGTACATACCTTTGCGAATTCTGGCTTTTTAGTTGCGTCAATCTTACAGAATATGTTGCTAATACAATGTTCTTCTAAGTAGACATTTCGTACAAATTCTTATAAATACATACAAAATTATTAAAATTTAGACCCAAACACAAGCAGCCATATTTGTTAAATGTCGGCTGCGCATGCGTACTGTGAATCACCCCGGTTGTAGGGGTTGATGTGTCGCATCTTTACTAACTACTGATGCGCCGTATCGTTCCTCTCTTACACTCGAACCTTTTGTAATACTGAATTCAACGGCAAGAGGGTCTACTTTCAAAAGCGGTGCTAACGTAGTGAAGTTAGCAACATATTTGACAGAACGTTTTAAACATCGTGTTATTTAAAGTGACGCTGTTGGCGCAGATGGCTTCTAACTTTAAAAAATATGCTACGAGCGGAAAGGCAACCCAGACAGATCTCTGTGAACCAACCACGACTTATTATTAGGGGGTATCGGCTAAGTGGTCGAATATATTTTGTAAATTTCAATATACAAGATTTATATTAAGCTTAATAGAATTCTGCGAAACTTTTGGATTCTAAGCAAACATCACTTGCCCGTGATACCTACTGAGAAATAGCCAATATGCATGCTCCATGAATTACATTCAGTTCAAACCTCTATGACAGTACTACTAGTCTAGTAGTGACGTTCTGTTTTCAAAACAAATAAAAATTACTTACAGTTTTAAATAAAAAATAATTTACAGTTTTAAATAAATAAATATTCACTGACATTCACACAGTGCCAAGTAGTCCCATGTTAAACATTAAGCCTGTTATATGGTACTAAACAAACGGATAAACATACTCGTTTAATATATTTTTGTAAAACCATTTTATTCGTACCCGTGGATCGAACCCATTGGTGTAAGAGCGGACATTTCAACCAATTACACCACATAAGGTAAAAATTTTAAATACTTATTTTACATGCGTATGACAGTTGATCGAATGGCCTATTTATCTTTTTGTCGCAATTAAGGTTAGAATTGGCGCATTTTAAAAAATTAGCCGAACAAGGCCAAGTTCAATCTCAAATAAACACATGAACAACGAAAACACAATACAAATGAAAATCGAAATAATTGTAATAATAGATTTTTCAATTTTTAGTTAAAAGGAACAAATTTGCTGATTCCCCGTGACCCGAAGCAGTAAACGTAACGCTCAAGTTCATCCATCAAATGTAAAAAGTTACGCCAAATCCCAAACCGAAAACAGTTATAAAACCCTTTCTACTATAACTTATTATCCTGACATTGCTCCCTCGGGATGAATGTTGACACTGTTGCCAATTTTGACATGTTTTGACTGGACTTAGCATCGGTCGGTGCGTTTCAACTCGGTAAACTGCTGACTAATCCATTTTTGTGGCTACCTGTTTGCTTTTTTTCGGTATCTTGTTGTTTTTCTAGTAACTGGCTTATGGTATTATGTTTGTATTCGGAACTTGCGTTCGTAAGCCGATTACTGAGTCAATTTTATGAATAATAGATTTGGTGTTATTGAATTTTCATACTTGTGTAATATGTTATCTTAGACTCGGTTTTCTTGATAACTACTGTGTTTGTAGATAGCCTTAACCCTGGTATTGGCGACTGCAGATGTCTCTTAACCTGTATAATTTTATACAACGAGCTACTCTGATAGGACTCGAACTCGGCTTGAGGCGATACGGGTAGGGCTGGTTAACCTGATTAAAAATGTTTGTTAATTTACTTCTAATTGTAGAAAGTTATATATACAAGGCGTGTATTAAAGACAATCCACTCAATATATTTATAAATATCCACTGACATTTACACAGCTCCATCTATTCCAAAGTTAAGCGTGATGCTTGTATTACGGTTATTAAACAACTGATAAACATTTTTTTTTGTAAATACATACATATATAAAACACCATATATACATAGAAAACACCCAGCCCAATAAAAACAGACATGTGTATGCACACCAATGTTTGTCCTGCCCGGGGATCAAACCCGGAACCCTTGGTGTAGTAACCGGCGTCTTAACCGCTACACTAAATGGATCGTCGAATACAACAGATACATCTTACATACATCATCTTAACTCTCACATATCCGCATGAGACGTTTCATATTTTTAGGTATTTAAAATTTCCTATATTCTTACCACCTAAGTTAGTATTTTGTAAAGTAAGTAACGACTTCTGTTCTGAGATTATAGCTGAGAGCAAAAGCTTCACATGCCTTTTGATGCACGGCGGAAATCGATTAAGTATTTTTATTAGTTTCATTTGACATACATCAGTGTTCTTTAAGGACCTAAACTGAATAAACACTTCATTTCTTTTACATTATAAATACTAATGTCAATACTTGAAATATATAAATTAGCATTTACAACCTACCTATATATTAATTATGTTGGGAAAGGAATGTAAAAGAAATACAATACCATGTTATAATCAGGAATTAAAACTCCTCTTTATTTATAGCGCCTTTTCATTGACTAGAGAAGTAAAAACATTTACATAAATAATCAACCTTATAACTAATCTTATTTACTTAATATTTTAGGCTAACCTTACAAATATATAGGAACTGTTCTGTTCTAACAAATATTTACATCAAGATATGTAAGTATATATTTTTTATATTTTATATTAATACATTATAGTGAAAGTATTCACAATATTGCATAACGCTCAAAAATTGGCTTCTAAATTTAAGTCTAGCAAAAAAATACATTTACATATGGTCACATTTTGGGCATCATACCGCCGTAATTTGGTATCATATAATTTGAGGGCATCCCGTTGGACAAGTTATGACCTAAGTTTACTGATCCCGGTGTCATAGGATAGCCGGCATATTCTGGTAGGCTTGAAACTTGTCTAGTGTCCATGTATTCCGGAATGTTACCTATCTTTGTTGCGCTTATATCTTCAGCGGCGTAAGGGTCAGGAGATGTAGTCAACTTGCCGTCTTTTTTTGCTTTCATCCGTCTGTTCTGGAACCAAATCTTAATTTGTCGCTCGGTGAGGCCGAGAGCATGCGACACTTCAATTCTTCGTCTTCTCGATAGATACTTGTTAAAGTGAAACTCCTTTTCTAACTCCAATGTCTGGAACCGTGTGTACGTCTGCCGTGTCCTCTTTGAACCTTCCTTTTTTGTCATCCCCTGTTAACAATACAACGAAAAATAAGCATACGTATATAAATACGGACAATGAGAGGTTTAACAATTTGTAAATAGAGAGTAGATTAGTTTCAAGTGGATTAACTCACCGCCTACACCTTTCATCCACGGATAAAATCCCTGCACATCGGCTGCAGCGGCCATTTTGTTCTCAACATAATCCGCATTGTCCCCGCCTGCGTCGACCCTTGTCATATCCTGACAGGGCTCCGGCGACTTCAGCGATGACGGTGCGCCTTCCTTCGAAAGCGCCCCTCCCACGGCATCTTCGCACTTGATTGACGTTTGACCCTTACTGTTTTCGAATCCACCATGAAATTGCGGCAAATTGCATTCCTTCTCCGGCGAAACTTCATTATTTTTTTCCCACTCACCATCATCTGCATGATATAACATGCGCTGTAGCATTTCTTGCTGGTAAGGTTTATCGCACTTCACAAAATACGGTAATGGCTTTTTTGTCGATGGTTTCGTCAACAACGCTCGCAGATTAGGTGAATCTTCTTCTTCTGAGACAGTAGACTTCATATTACTAGACACACTTCGCGGTGACCCGTAATTCATATCTCCAATTTGACATTGGCTAGGAGAATTTATGGATCTGGCATCTTCGTTTCTTTCCGGGGTTGGCTGATTGCGTGTTGGATTCATTCTTTGCTCATACGCATGACTGGCCAATTGTTGATGTTGACCATAGTAGTTCATTTCTCTCCATTTATGTATCATGTCAAAATTGCTTGGCTGATCATTCGTGTAATTTGTTGGGTATCCATGCCAATTACTAGGTTCTGATTTCACTATTCCATTAACTTGATTGTGATTTGGATATGGTCTGACACCATAACTACCAGAGATTGCATTTGAATATTCAGCATTCGGAGCATAATAATTATTTTGATAGTTATAAGTATTTGTTGGTAGCACTGGATACTGTCCGTAACTGTATTGTTTTGTATCCTTTGCGCTTTGATTGTTCACATCGACACAATTGTTCCACATCTCACTTGCACGATTAGTAGTTGCGGCGGATGACATGGTTACATGAAGTAATCACTTAATATCACTTATCACAAAACGTTATCAATACTATCACTAACTGGCCTGCGTGGGAGACGGGCCTCCGTCTCCTAGGTTGACTGCGAAACGAATGCAGTAGGTGCATACAGTCGACACGTCCCTAACAAATGTAATACTTTTATGTGACCTAAAAAAAGTTTGGGGTACTTTCAACAATAGCATCGCCATTGTCCCTTCGCAAAGCTGTAAAACCGGGAACGCCGTCCCCCTCCTACTTGCCTTTTGGCTATAGATTGTAATGAGTAAGAGAAGGACAGAAAATGTTGTCGGCATATTTCGCAAATATCTATAAATGTTTACAATGCCAATATTCCCAATATTTTGCAGATGTGTGCGTGCGCGTGAGCATTTGCAAATCATTGATTGGTTTGCGCATGTGTGGGTTATAGAGGGTGGTATGGATTGATTTTATTCTATTATTGGTTTAGTGTAAAGCCACGTATGTGTGTCACTGTGCTGGCTTGCATAAATACAGTGTGTGTTTTTATTACCTTATATTTTTTTATAAACTAGCACAAAAAAAAAATATTGATTAAATTTAATTGTTGCAGTCACACCAGGGCTTTATCCTTAAGCCCTGGTGTGACTGCAACTCTTAATTTACACATTATTTGATATATTTTAGAACAAGTAGTCATTTCGTTAGTAATTGCTAAATCTACAAAAGAAGATTTTGCGAAAGTATAACGATAAAATTAACCAAGGTGTAGATAAAATATATTTTTTGTAACAAACATTTTGGTATTTCGTAGTTCTACTTACCAAGTGTAAACTAGTATAATTAAGTATCAGTTCACCCTGTATAAAGCATGTCGGGGTAGGAACATAACTCAGTGCCCTGAAGTTGAATCGAGGGTCGCAACAATGGGCGATCTGCGCGTGCGCCGCTCGCCAACTACAAACGTCACATGATTTATTTATTACTGGATACGTTTAACGAAATAGCTTTCTAGTGTTGATTTTTGAAATTTCTATTAGCGAATGCATCGTTTACATTTGTGAATTTAGAGTACAGAAAAATTTGATCGCCGAAATTAATTAACGTTCCAAATCCAACTCAAGCGAAGGACAATTCAAGAGAAGTGAGAAGATCACATTTGCTAAATAATTCATGAAATATAAAGTTTTGGATTTTAAAAGAACTCAGCTTATAGTTTTTTGGATCGGAGGAACCTTATGTAATGTATGTGGTGCATTCTGTTAAAAAGAGACGAGGCTCTGGTAAACCGCGGATAGCGTCGAGTTTATTAGGAGTCGTAGTTGTCATGCGGTTTTTTTGTCTTCTATAGGCAGGCATTTTGCCATCTCACCTGATGGTAAGTGGTGATGCGGCCGAGGATGGATCATGTCTGCCTAAAAACTGCCTATTCACTCTTGCCTTGAAAACGGCAAGGTTGTAATGATCGGGAAACACATAAGGAGGCAAAGAGTTCCATTCCTTTAGTAGGTGTTTATCGATTAGAGTCGAATCGTCGAATCAGTTGTTAAGTCCATTGCAGATTCAAGGTTTCAGTATTCTTAATGTATTAGGGGATAAAGCCCTTCCTCTAGGTGTAGTGCTCGTGAGCAAGCACAGGTCATAGCAACCGAATAAACGTAAATATAATAAGCAGTTTAAATATATATAACTCGTGTATCCAATAGAAATGTACAGATAAGGTGGTTCTTTCTAGATTTTAGAAACTATCTAAGAAGATTTTATTCCATCAAAATTTCAGACGCCCTATATAAAGTGTAGCTACTCAGCTAAGTAACCAAAAAAATTCAAAGATAGATCGTTTTATACTTAAAAGTGTTATTCTTATTTTGATATAATCAGAAAAATGTAAATTTTTACAGTTATCATTTTCAAGAAACCCAAAGCCCGATACATCACAGTTCAACCATAGTAACGCATGTTGAACTTTAATGTCTAGTTATGGGGATTTGAGCCTAGTCATTGCACATAGTGTATTTTACACGCGCAATATTAAATGTTGCACCGGTCACTACCACGTTCGCCAGTTTTGAACGCACAATTTAATATCTAATATGGTGACATGTTTTCCAGAATGATACATTATGTATATTGCCATGGTACTCGTATATACTAGAAGTTTATTATACAACTTGTTTCCTAAAACTGTCTCATTTGTTTCCTTTGGTAAAATTAAAAAGATTACAAAAATGTTTTATAGAGACAGCATATTACCTACATAATTATAAGTATTCAGGAAATAAATTATCAATGTAGCAGATGGTCCACAAATTGAATGTGAAAAAATGACACAAGTAATCGCGAAATAGGAATAAATGTATGTAAATTTTACATTTTTTTTTTCAATTTAATCAACCACGTTAAATAAAGCAACGACTCTCGAAACACCACACCCAAAACAAAATAATAAAATGTCAATCGCTTTCGCCACATAACTTGCAACGTCATACCACGTTCGCAGTATTGAACGCCCAATCGCAGTCTCTAGCTTGTGACGTGACATATGCATTATGTGCTCAGTGCACACCTACCGCTTCGCCATCTGTCCGACATTCGTACACCCACTGCTTCAATTGTGTATACGGCTTTACAATTACATATGTGGAACACTACTATGGGGTCGTAGGTAGGAATCAATACAAATTTGCCACACATTTATCGATATATACGAATAGTAACTCTATTAGATGTCCAAAGAATCTTAAAGACAATTGAAAATTAATAGAAATAGCAATCATTTATTAAAAATATTGAATTTATTTGATATGAATTCTTGATAAGAGTTTCAAAGAGAGCAATAATTTAAAACGTAGATGCATTTGTAGACTACGTTTGCTGTAGTGAGTATACAAAAATTATCTTCATTTTCGTATGGTATACTTCTTACATAGCATATGTACTATGTTACATAGTTGCTTCTAAATACAAATGTTTTCTAATAAATTCATTATTATTTAACTTAGAAAGTCTATTGTATGTTCAAAGACTTAAACCTCATATTACAAGCGAAAGTTAAAACATTTATAAATATTAATTTATCATTCAACCCATTAACTTTAAACGGACCAAACACTACATTATTTTGACTTTAAATATTATTGCTTTTTAAAACCAAACAAATAAATGTTTATTGACCAGATTAACCGTAAAGCACTGTTATGCCTATGTGATTTCAAATAAAAACTTTTATTTCAATTTCACACTGAATTCTAAAATCAATTTTCTAACGAACCCTTAGTTTGTAATTTTAGTTTTAAAAGGTCACAACTTGTGTAATATACAGCGACCTTATTTAGAGCCGCTTTATCCACTGTGGTGCGCACAAGTAACATTTTCATTAAGGAATAAAAAATATCATTCATTGCTCTGTCACGTCAAAAAGAATTGAAAATGTTTGCAAAAGCCTTGTTCCTTTTCGAATAAGGTTCACTTCAGGAGTTAGCGTCCTTTAACTCTCGTCATACTGTGGCGCTGACAATGTGGCCACCATTAATCTTGCGAAATCAATCGATGGCTTTTCAGAATATCGTATTTGGTTTTGCCGCGGGGCTTTCTGTTCATATTTACTTTGATTTTTTTCTCTATATTATGATACGAGTAAGAAAAAATCGACATCTTGTCCCCTTTGTTGCAGGACTAGTAAAAATGTGCACGAGGTATTTCGGATACCGCCGCGTCGGTCAGTTTCCAAATGCAAGCCTTGGTGGGTTTGTTTCGTTTTTTATAACAATTTATTAGATATATATCTGTTCTTGCATATATAGTTATATTATGGTCTTTTGTGTGTGAAAATCTTAACTATTTTTCCCACTGTATTTGTTACGAATAACATGTATATATTTTTTTTCGAACTAACTATTGTTGTTGGCCGCGGATGGCCTTTACAGCTTCGGGCAATTGGCAAGCGCAATTTTTTGGGTTCTTTCATTCTTTGAAACAATTTATTAGATAAATTATATTCTGTGCAAATCCAATTTACACATCGGTTTCCCACGTGTAAATTGGTAAATTGCTTCATTTTGACCTACTGTGCAACCTATTTTTCCTCCTGAATTGATACAAATAACATTGACCTATATTCAGACATAAAATACGAACACAGCGCTAACTTGAATAACAAAACCCGTAAATTTTTTTTTGGTGTACTAGATCTGGTGGGAGTCAAGGTGATACACAAAGGACATTCTTTTCCTTCTAAACTCGCTGCTGAACCAGCGTGAATGGTTGAAACTCCTTAACTGCAAGAGTCGTTGGAAGAGGCCTAGTTTTGCTGAAGATGTAATGCAGAAAATACGCTTTTAACATTATTGTGTAATCATACATTTTATTGTTTAATATATAAATGATATTAGTGCAACTACTTTGATGATTTTGTGTTTATAATACGCCTCATTACAACAACCGTATAGAAAATAATATTGTATAGAAAATAATATTTTCTATACATATTATGTATGCTGTGCGACTTCAAGTGGTCATACAAAACCGTAATAAAATGGAGTTTTTTATTAAGAATTTTAACTTGACTATATTTTTGATAAATACGTGGTTTACGTGCAATTTCACTAAAACGTATTTTTTTATCACCATTTTGGGCCCATCAGTTCGTGTATTGATAAATGACAGAAATAAATTTAGTGTTGTTTCTTGGAGCATTTTATCTAGGCATAATAATGTATACTGTTATATCACAACATTAAAAATACCAAAGTATCAATATTATCAACACCTGAAAATCTAGACAAAGCGCGACAGATAAAGACGTTATCGCATTTCTATTGATAACCTTTCCACTGAAGGAGTCTCCATTCTTTTAGAAACGTACACAAACTCACTAGCTATTGTTCCGTATTCCAAACAAGGTGATATCATCAAACAGAGGCGGCTTCTTGTTAAACAACGCGCTTCGTTTATTGGGGTGCTAAAACAATAAAGCATTCTAGCAAAGCTTTGAAGTGCCGACGGTCGTAAAGCAGGGTCGTGTACCTAGAAATGGGAGAAACAAAAGAGTTTTGCAAAATTTTTATCAACGTACGGTATGATAGTGTTGTTTTCTATAAATGAAACGTGGATGTAGGCGACGTAAACGCTTCTGTCGGAAGTATATAGGAACCAGATATTGTTTTTTTTAAATCTGTCTTCATTTTGCAACTATTCGCATGTGAACTAAATTTATTATATGATTACCTTAGGATAACTACCAGCTTATATTGAATAACCAGTCCATAAATATATAGAAGGAAAACATTAAGTAATCATCTCAAAAAGGAATGATATGTGTATTATTATGACAGGTTAATTTGCTGTTTCGTTTATTCTGAATTTCACAAAGTGCCAGACAATATTATAGTATGTTTCTGTACTCATGTACACAATATTCATTTATAACAAAATTTATTAAGTAACTGTTTTTCCCATGTCTGCGAAGTTTAGTTTTCCAAAAAGTTTCTTATATCAATATTTGTACGTGTTTTATTCATCTTGTTTTGACTAACTGGTTTAGTTATCAAAACAGCCTAAACAATAAAGTTCGTCATGCTTGTACCGTAAACGGTCGTAAATCTTATAATTCCACGCTAACTGTGAACATGTTGTCACAATAATGGGAAGCACAGTCGCGGCATGATTGTTGTCTTGTCTATTTGTTCTCCTCTAGCTGTGAATGTTTTGGCATTGTTTTAGACTGTACCGTGGAAATGCCCAGACGAGTTGATGTTTAAGTTGACGCGGTGTGCTCATGAGCGTGTCTAAGTTCAATTCTTCGAAATGGAGAGTTGTTTTTTAAAAAAAGGATTAAAAAATCTGTCCTTTGTTAATAAACAATGCTGTGTTCTAATTTGAAGTACAAAAAACTTTGTCGGCAACTACCTATACAAAAAATATATATACATCATCGTAGAGTTGCACGGCTATTGGTTTTTTACAGGCTATATCGGTGAGTGTGCGAAGGAATTGCACGATTTAATTTCACCAGCACCTTATCACTATCGAGATACAAGACGAAGGCGAGCGTTCAAACCTTACGTGGTCGACATCCCACGTATCCGCACACCCCGTTATAAGCACCGCAAAGGAATGGAACTCGTTGCCTCATTGTATGTATCCCGATCGTTACAACCTGGCCGTCTTCAAGGCAAGAGTGAATAGGCTGTTTCTAGACGGGCATGATCCATACTAGGCCCCCATCATCACCTACCATCAGGTAAAATGGCGGTCTAAAGTCCGTCTATAGAAGATAAAAAAAAAATTAAACAATTATTATAACAACACTTGATCTTATGTTTTGTTGATAGGTAGGTATATTCTAAAAAACGTTTATAAAAAAGGGTTTGTTGCTGAACAAATCGTTGCATTAGATAGCGTAATAAAAATTTCTCTTTAACAGATCTATTTTTGGAAATCTTTGCAAAAGTTTGCAACAACAATGTTTTACATTTTTGACCGTTTTTATGACAAGCCTTCTAAAAATACACTTACATAAAAAATGGCTTCTACAATACGATTTCAGGGTAATTACGACTTCCTTAATAAGAAAAAAGTTCATAAAGAATACAATGCTTCGGCGACTTACAAAGTGGCAAGGTATGGAAAAGGTTTTTTATACGCGCATTGATGTCTTTTGACTTTTTGTTATGTTTGTAGGAGTAATTATTTGTTTAACTAAGGATTATTCGTTGAAAACAAAACATGGGTATAAATATCACAATCTAAAGTTTGATCGTTAGATTGTGATATTATACCCAGTTTCATACATAGAAATGTATGGGACAGTGTAGATTTTTTTTATCAGATTTGAATTATCTTGTGAGAAAACGCTGAAGATACTATTTCAATCTTTTTTTCAATGTATAATGTAGTCGCGATAATTAGGTACTCTAATTGTTTACACAATCATCATTTTTTGCGACAAATTACTTATACACATATTTAAATAATGGCAAATAACTAACAAGTACAAGCCACTTATAATAACTGCATTTTATTTTATTTGTGTGACGATTTCTAAAGATTTGATACACTTGATATAGCTTTTACGTATTATGTGAAATACGTTAGCAATCAACGTTAGCTATCAACCAATTGGTCCTTAAATAATGATGTATGTCATAGTATAAGATAAGATTGATATGTTAATATTAGAAAGAAAGAAAGAAAAACCATTTATTGACCTTTGATAGATTACAAATAAAATTATGGAAAAAGAATAGATATTACTTATTTAAACATCAAAAATTACAAAATAAACAGAAAAAAAAACAGGTCAAATGGTTCCGATTTAGCATAAGCCATTGCAATGCTTTGCTATTCTGAAATTAAGTGCTTCCCTTTTTCTTTTTTATATTTATTAACAATAAATGTTTTGGATGTGTAGGTACCAAAAAAAATGTATTTTATATCTTTCAATCAAAAAAAGCCCGCCTGGTGGTAAGTATCACCTATAACGCAACTGTAATCCCAAAAAGGAATGACAGTATAGGTTTTGCTTACTTGTGACGTAAATTGTATATAAAAGTATAACGTAGGTATAATGAGAATAACGCCTGTGCAAATCAAACACATCATGGGGCCTTTATCTCACCGGGACGTGCCCTACGAATGTCGATTTTGCCAAACAAACATCAGTTGGTCAAATGTATGGCATAATCTCTCGCTGTGGCATTACGGCCGATACCATCGTTAGGACATGCGCACACTGGGATATTTATTTATGCTAGAGGGATATGTCCCTCCTGACAGGGGACATAAAATTATATTTCCAGACATAAATTGTATGCAAAAAAGAAATGCTTTATATTCTGTACCGATGATTATTTTTTGAGATTACTAATTTGAATCGTGTGAACACAGAACAAATATCCTACTTGGCATACTCCACGATGAGGCGAGTTGTAAATACCTATTTAGAGGGACTGTAATAATACTGTCTATCAGTTGTTGGTCTCCTTTAATGCCGTTCTGTCATGGTCTGGCGTATACTTACCATCATGTGAACGTCCAGACCGACACTTATAACATAAAAAAACTCTTTTCTGAAAACAACCTAGTGCCTTTTAAACATTAATAGTTTTTATTTACTTACGCACCTACTATAGCTTTATTATGAGTGAATAGTGGTTCACCGTTTGTGATGTGTAAAAAAATAACTACTGATTAGATATCGTTCGTACCAAATTTCGTAGTTAGATTTCATGGTAATGAACATCATATTTTTTTAATTTTATCATCCCATATTAGAAGTTTTAGTTTTATTATAGTGGGTTTAGACACACACTTTTTTCAACTTTGGAAGTGTCTCTCGCGCAAACTATTTAATGTATATAAAATATATATTAGAAACCTCAATATCATTTTTTAAGAGCTACACACTTATACCCCACACGTGTAGGTACAATTAAATAAAATTTATGCCTTTAAGTTCAATGTATGGGGAACCGTCAAAATTTATTTTGAAAAAAGTCAAGTTTCTTGTCAAAACCTTACAGCAGTTTACAGAATACATATACCTACAAAGTTTGAACAGTGTAGTGCTAATAGTTATTGAGAAAAAAAGGGTGTGACATACGGACGAACAGACATACAGACACGAGAAATCCAGGGTGTTGTATTTTTCTAAATATTTCTATAAATAAACTTTAAATGTCCCATATCGACTCACGATAATATAAAATACCTTGGTTGGAAATCGCTCAGTGAGCGGTGCACCGTAAAGTTCCCTCGTTGCACCACCATTAATCAGGGCTTCGATCCTCGACTCTTACAATGGGGTTTGTTCACTGCCGTGCGATCCATTAGAATAACAATAATTACTCTTCCAACGTCATAAGGATTTTGTTCAAAATGTTGGATTAAAAGTTGAGCCAGAGACGGTCAGAGGTTTGCACTTAAAACTGTGTTATATGTATTATTTTGTATTCGTTTACTTATATTTTATATTAAGAAATAAATAAATTTTCACTGTCATTCACAGAGCGCTATCTAGCGCCAAACTAAAAACTAGCTTATATAATATGGATACCAAACAATGGGTGAACAAACTTATATACTTTTATATTAAAAACATACATATTTTACATAGGAAACACCCAGACCAATACTAACAAATATGTTTATGCACACAAATGTTGGTACTGCCCGGGGATGAACCCAGAACCCTTGGTGTAATAGCCGACGTCTCAACCATTAAACCAGATGGGTCAAAGATTATGGAAGTGCATGGTTGTTTGTGTCTATCGCTTTTATCATCAATGTTTTTCATGTTCACCATGCTCGAAGAAATCTCTTTTAGATATAAGTTAGCTGGTACTTCTTTCTGTGTACTTTAATTGTCATGATAAGTACGAATAAATAAAATAGAGAAAAATCTATAGTATGTTATATCTCCTTGATGTAATTAAGTTCAATTGTCACAAAGGTTGTTGATGTTAATCAAAACCTTTATGAAACAAGTAATTACAATTTATTTTGTCTGTTATAAAGTCAGAATATAAATGAAAATTTTAATAATGAACAAGTCTCGTACTAAAAAAAGGACAAAAAAACATTTTATTTGTATTTTTACTTGATACTTCATCATATTGTTTATTTTTGATTTAGTATACAAAAAGAACATTTATTTCAAACATTTCATAAATATGTGCTCCGACACCAATATTATTTTACGAAATTATGAAAATTCTTAGCGTAACATAAAAATAGAAAATAAACAAGGGCAAAACAGAATTTTAAGCGTACTAAATCACTATAGCAGAGTCGTCTCGACAGGGTGTGCGTGATTCTAAACAAAACATGGCGGTACGGCCGGTCCAAGAAAAACACCAACGACTGATTTACGAGACAATATCATTCCACAAATGTGGCCAGATATAAAATTAAACGCGAAAATGCCAGATTAACACACATTTGCATAGACAACTAGTGATTAGTCTCACGAATTGACTTCGGACCCCATAAATCGTGTTACCGTCCCATTTTCTTGATTTTTTTGTTTTATTTATTAGAAGTGCTATCACGGAAATATTTCTAAATCTATAGTTAATTTGCCAGATTGTATGAATCATGTTGCTTTTCTATTTATTTCAGGTTTTTATGATTTGCCTCGAACCTTTTATGAAAGCTTCTCTGGATGAAATCTGAATGAAAGTAAATACTGTAAAATGTATTCAGTTTTTTCGGTTGAATATGGGCATGCGTGGAGTCGCCATGTTGTCGTGTTATTTGCATCCATTTTTCTGACAAAAAGTACTATTCACTATCTCACAACGCACCTCTCGGTCAATAGAGCTAGAATATTGTGTTATGTAAAGTAATTCCATAGGTAAAATTGGCAAAGGTCATATGTGACAATAATATTATTAAAGAAATAAATAGGTACACTAACAATAACACAATCCAGTGGTAAAATTAAAGTATACACTTCTGATGCAAATAAGGTCCTAATTACATCTTATTTAAAAAAAATATCGGATATTTTTTTTCTGTATTTACATACTGTGAGTATCAAGACGCACGCAACGAGCGAGCGAAACTTATTCCCCCCGTCGACATCTCTTTCGACAGGATATCCAAACAAAAAAGGTAGTACACTTAGAGGCAGCCAGAACTAATTTGCGACAGTGGTCCAAAATTTAAAGATTGGAAAAAACACTCAGTTCTGGAAATATTATAAATATAATAAAATAAATACCCATGGAAGGAATATTTTTTTGACTCATAAACTAATTTCAAAAAGCTAAACAGGACATCATAAAAACTGAAGTAACAACTTTAAAACACCGGGTTAGATCGTCTCTACTCCCAGCTCTGTTCGCAAAGCAAAGGGGACGCAAAAACCTTGACGGCACTATGAAAATGATATCACGTCCAACATAGGAATACACTTAATGTTGGTCGGTACGATATCTTCACTGTGCCACGTCGATCTCACTATCAATCATGTTTTATTCGGAGACAGTTCTTTGTGGCCATGGGGTAATTAACGAGCCTGGCAACATTTACTTTTGCGTACGGAAAATAAAAAAGTTGTAATGCATGATGTGGAAATGTTTGTTGACGATGTCTGCGTTAATTACTTTGTAATGATTTTATGGGTTTTTAGGATTCCGTAGCTTAATGGCAAAAAATGGAACCCTTATAGATTCGTCATGTCTGTCCGTCCGTATGTCACACCCTTTTTTCTCCAAAACTGTTTAAAATTTTCTAAATGTGTATTGTATCCTGTGAACCGCTTCAAGGTTTTGACAAGGAACTTAAATTAAATATATATTATATATTGGGTTTCCCCATATATTGAACTAAAACTCAAAATTTTTATTCTTCGAACCCACACGTTTCGGATATCAATGTGTAGGTCTTGGAAAATGATATTGAGGTTTAATATTATTATTTTTATAAAATGAATAGTTTGCGCGAGAGACTGTTCCAAAATTGAAAAAAGTGTCCCTATTCCCTCTTACTTCTAAATGTGGGTTTAAATTTATAAATATAAATAAATAAATATCCACTGACATTCACACAGCGCCATCTAGCCCTAAGTTAAGCGTGAAGCCTGTATTATGGGTACTAAACAACGGATAAACTTACTTATATACACTTTTTTTGTAAATACATACATGTTATACATAGAAAACACCCAGACCATTACAAGCAGACATGTTCATGCACACAAATGTTTGTACTGTCCCGGGATTGAACCCGGAACCCTTGGTGTTGCAGTCGACCTCTCAACCGTAACACCAAATGGGTCGTCAAAAATATCTAGTCTGTAGTTTTTTTTATACGTAATAAACGGTAAACCACTATTTTCTCATAATAAAACTATACACTCCTGAAAAATAATATGTGTCATTAAAAAAAGAACAGACTCGAATCGCCAGGTTTGTTGTGCTGGTTTGTTGAAACCAGGGAGAACCCTTTATTGAATTTACTTACATAGCACAGTATAGGTATTTGTAATGCACTGTTAGGTCAAACGACGGAAATTATAGGGCTTATCACGTTTAACATTTATACGTATGAAGACGTAAATATCCATTCCAAGACGCAACACCAAACTAAACCTGCATTATTTAATTTTTACTAACAAAGCCTTAGAAAACGGGGGTTGGTTACACAAACACGGATTTCCAATTAAGTTAGGGCCTGATTGGCAGGTCGTTAGTCAGTGAATGTGGGCGAGCAGCCTGCTTCCATGTTTCGCGTTATTGATGGATGGTGATCTCGTTAACATTCGAGGACAGGTACGGGTGTGCCTTGATGTTTATACTTGAAATATTTAATATACACTGATGTGAACTGACAGATATTTACTATTATATCCATCGGCATTCAAACAGCGCCATCTAGCACCGATTTAGCCAGGAGTTCATACCGAGGGTACTGAACAACGGATAAATATATTTATTACTTTTACACACAAACTTAACACTATACAAACACACGTATTCATATTTTTTTGTACAGTATGGATACTTATTAAACCGGAATGTTTAGTTAAATAGCCGACTTCTTGATCAATACATACACGATTTTTTTGGACTCATTTCTATTGCATTACGACCGGTGACGTCACTGTTTTAGGTAATCAAGTTAAGCGATTACAATTCTCTTTTTTAAAAACAAAGCATGCATGATTTATTTCTGGAGTAAAATTACTGGATATAGGATACTTAACATAAGTGCTTTAAAAATAGAGATTTATACTTTCGTCAATTTTTTTTTGGAGAGAAATGAAACGTGTAGCCCAAACCATGCGGGATGGCGGAGCACTGTGGATGCCCTCTGCCCATCTAGGGACATAGGTACATAAGTCAAGTAAGTCAAATAATATTTTAAAGACAATAATATACAGATTGACGTATCTTCATCTTGACTTATTTAGTTTCGTTTAAAAAATGTATATACGGTTGTAGACCATATGCTCGCCGCTAACCTGGTGAAGCTGTAAAGACCATCTGCGTTAGTTCTAAAAAAAAGAGCTTTAAATGTTAACTGCAACAATCTCCCATCCTTAACTAAAGGTCACAAGTGACAGAGACAGAGATGTACAGTGTTGTTATTGGCACTTCGACAAGTGCAGGCGTATGCTATTCCGAACGACATGTATTGCTGTCGCGGCTGAACTGTTAATGTCACTGGCACGATAGTATTGAGAGGACCTTCCCTTGTTTATTTTTGTCCACTTAAATGAATTTTTTCTAGAGATTACTCGAATTTTTTTTTGGGACTATATTTTACGTTTATTCTACAATAATGTATTTATAAGTGTACCAAATATCGTCACTCTTATTGCATAAAAAAATTATTGAGTTCAAGTCGAAGACATTCGAGATGACGAGGATAAAAAACATATTGCATAGCAAATATTGTAGTATAGAATATATGGCGAGTGTTTTTAAATCTATTGTTGAGGTTATCCGGTTTTAAATCTCTTCAACCATGAATTATTTGAAAAGGCTGAAATGGTCAAGCTTTCTAGTTACTTGAGGGCTAAATTGTTATCAGTTGTTGTAGTGGTGTCAGTATAATTGAAACTGACACATTCTAATATAAAGTATAATGCACTCATTATGTAGCCTTAAATATGCATAAAATGATTTTGAGAAATACTACATGTTTGTTACTGGCTCCAAAGTAATATGCACATCTGAATAAAAATCTGATAATTTTACTATTAGTATAACGAAAATAGCACATGTAGTTTAGACGATTTTTATGGATATAAATTATACCTACAATTTCAATTTAAATACATACACGCCCACACTTTATTAAAATGACAGAAAGTTTATTTATGTATCAAAATGGTCAATTCGGGGACACATTTTCTGTATTCATGACAAGCTGTCCGTATTTTTTACGTCGCTCATATCCACATATTTCTAACACAATGAAAGTCTCGCCTCCTTGTTTAGGATATTAAAAAATTGTTCCGGCTAGCGTGTCTAATCTCTGGCAGCCGGTGCTCACGCGCGACGAACGGAGGCGAATTCTAAATTTTGAATGTGAATCAAATACCCTAGCTTTTTTCCTTAATTTTAAAAAGTGGAAAATGAGATTTTAGTACAAGTTTGCAATATTTATTAATTAGATGTCATAACATATAAAAAATGTATAATAAAATGAATTATTTTTCTATAGACGTTTAAGACTCGATTGGTGCAAGTCAGGCCTTGATGGGAAGATAGTCGCCGTCCGTATCTCCCACTGGCACATGTGGATGCGGGCGAATACTACTAGAGGCGGGACAAGACCCAAATTTAAAGGGGCAGATATATTTTGCAAGGTCTCCTGATAGATGATGCAAAGGATGGATTTTATTGCAAGATAACAACTGAAATTTTATTCTTAAAATGCAAACTTCTCATTGTAATTGTTTTCTTTAAAAAAACGAATGATAGGCAAATTATTATGCAATATTTGCTAGACAGTTATTTTTATTTATTCCTAGACTATATGAGTAATTATTCTTCAAGGCGCGAGGCCCTTGGACGCGGCGAGTGCGGCGGTAGCCACATCGCCTACGCCTTACCCCGCCTATGATACTTCTACTATTTCCTACGAGAAGCTGGGAGTATCTTTTATGCTGGGGCCATACTAACGGCTAATACGTTATGTGGTAGCTACACCTGATATTACGCCAATCATCGCGAAAATTAATGGCATTTCCCAGCATTAGAGCAAGGCACATTAAATCATTGCTGAAATAATAAATGATTTGATTTTATTGGTTTCCATTTGACTAGATATTTAATTAACTTTACTTGGTTCCAATTTTGATAATCAAACCACATTTAAATTTGCCTTAATGTTTGTAAGTATAAGGCAGTATTAGTACATGATTAATTAATTTAGGTGCTTCTTCTTACCTTTATTAATCTAGAGTAGTAGAATAGTAAGAAAAAATATTTTACTAAAAATTACTACGTCTGCTATTCGCAGCGCGGGATCGAATAAAAATGATGCTATTTATCATGGACTACTAACGCCATCTGTTGAAATTTTATTGAATCAACAGTAGAGAAACGTTCGGGCTGAGTAAGCGTAACGCATCTGTCAGTGGCGCGTGGAAACAAAATCATCCTCAGCGGATGGGGGTTGCAAAAGAAAATCTGCAAAATTACGCAGACAGTAGCGCCGCGTCTTTGCTAGTAAAATTGGCACGAGGAATAAAAACAAAATTATAGAAAACATAATATGTATAAATCTACTATACTTATGGAGATAGATTGGATCTAAGTAAGACTTCGAATAAGATTTTTTAATTATAGGCAATAATTATTATATATATAATCATTAATATCTAAATGATTGTTTCTAGCATTACACTGTTTGTAACAAAATCTAAAAATCTGTTGACTTCAGAAATAAGCCTGCACTCACAACAAATGTCCCCTATAAGATCGGATAAGTTTTATTTTTATCCTTATAAAGGTCTTATCAGGTCATCAAATAAGAAAAATAATTACATTCTATTTCTCAATATTTCAATAAGATAGTTCATATTAAGAATGTCATAACCAACATCTTATTTAAAGAACAAGATTGTGTTATTTATCTCTTATAACGAAATAATATAAGCCAGAGAGGCTTTCCAATTTGAAATTTTCAAATATTTTCACTATGTATATTCCGAACAGGGGGGTTACCGCCATCTCTTAAACAGTGTTACAATAATATTACTTCGTCTTTTCTGGTACAATAATGCTGACGTATCATTATAATATTGTTTTGAGAGATTGTAGTTGCAATATAAAAGGTAAGCTCCTGACTGTCCTGGACACTAATAACACAAAAATCCTCATACGCCGTCTTCCACGCTGATCTTTTACCAGTAGTAGCATTATAGGTAGCGAAATAATTAGCTAACACATTATCCAGCATCATTAGGCTATAAAGTCTACTGTAGGGACAGGCCTTCGCAATTATTATGTCATCATCATCATCAGTCATTAAACGTCCCTACTGAGGGGCCGAGCCTACCCGGGCCTAGTGCGGATTGGACGACTTCACAGACAACCTTCGAATCTCTTCGCAGGCGTGTGAAGGTTTCCTCACGATGTTTTCCTTCACCGTAAGCGTGGATAACGTACATATATTTTTTCGAAAATACATTAGTACGTCTTGGATTTGAACTCAGCCCTCCGGTAGAAGGCGACAGTCCACACACTGAGTCACCGACATTATTATGTAGCCATGGCAGATTAGGCCGTAACCCTTACGTGGGTCAATAGGATTGGGAGTCATAACGACTACTTACTTTTGCTGGTAGACTCGATACTAAGTTGTCTAGGTAGGTAACACCGTAGATATGGCCCGTAAAATAAGATGCTATGCACTTTTGTGTTTTGGGATGAGACCACTGAATTACCGGGTATAAGAGACCTAACGTCTGTTGTCTCGGTTGACGGGTGCAGTGTGGCATTTTGGAGAATAATAACTGATTCAGACAATCAGGCATTCAGCAATGTCCTAACCAAAGTGGGAATATCGCTTAAAGTTATTTAAGTATACATTCTCCCAGTGGGATTCGTTCGACTCCAAATGTAAATCTATGCTCAGCGCAATAAGTTACGAGGAATTTAATATTATCAAAAGTTAATGAATTCTTTGATAACTTAAATATCATCATCTCCGCCATGAACAACGGAGACATCAGGTGTGCCCTGGTTTGCGTTATTTGTTTTTTTTTTGCGAACAGTATACGATGCGAGACACAATAGATGTTTCATTATTACGCCTGTAGGCGTTTACTGTCCGCGAATGTGTAAGGAATACGCTCTTTACTTGAACCTTTTAACGGAAATCCATCTGTGTTCATCTGTCGGTTTCCAAATTTTACTTAACAATTAAACGTGATGTAACAAACTTTCTGTTAAACCCAAATGGCAGTTAGTTTTAAGTTTTAATACGCCGTAATGTCTGAGATCTGCGGTGGTAACGAGTCGTCATTAAGGAGAACATGGCGCGGAAAATGTTTTTTCACAAAATCTTTTGTCTATGACGATTTGTTGAAGGTATTGTTAGGTTTTGAAAAGACATTAGAAATCATGTTTGGAACTTACATGATGCCGGTGAACGACTTATTTTGTGTTTATGTGTTAGAACAATTGGAGATAATTGTCAAGTCCAGTTTATAAGATGGTCATCTGAGTAAGTATCTTAAGATACTCATTTATTCTCAGTTTCAACTTTTGGATACACGTAAAGTTTTGAAAGATTCTTTTGTGAAATTTGTATTCTGTAATACCTATGCTATGACTTAAAACTGATAATGCGGTATAATCTATGACGATTATTTTGTTCGTTGGCTTATTCAAACTTGTTTCACAGCACAAGATATTATTTTTTGGTATTATTATGAAATTTAAGAGTATTTTCTTAATTTTATAATTATGAAAGTAGAACAATGTGTATTGTATGTACGTATAAAAAATGGACTGTTATTCCGTATGAATATATCATAAAACAATGCAATCAAATCGTCAGCCATGTCTACAAAGAGAGTAAAAATATTTAAAAAGGGTAGTACAATTTTTATTTTTCTCACATCCATTATTCATAGACTGTTTCAAGATATCTGATAGCTCTTATATTGCAAACTTGACCTTTCATAAAGGAATAATATGTTATTCGAATGATATATTATTGCGTTTTGTTTACAGTATGTTGATGGGTACGCTTAGTCAAAGGAAATATTGGTTCAGTTGTATTTATATTGACAAAACTTTTACTGGACGCAGTTAATAAATATTTGTTTAAAAATCTTCAAATTTTGAAGAAATTTTGCCCTGCTTTGTGGACCAATTAAATTTTACATTATTTATGGCGGTTCATTAATTCCTTGAACATAATTCAGTATTCATGAAATTCATAAACGAGAAAGCGTTTTCACGCTCATTTCGTGAGACCCTGGTAGGCCCTGATCGAGGAGGCCAGTTATGCAGGCTATCCCTGCGTGAACTCTTTATAATAATAAAGTAAAAATACCTTTAACTCGTGACTATAAAAATCAAACCGGCAATTAATCATGGGTAATGCAACGGATTCCATACCTATTTAGAAGGTGAGAGAGGAATTAAAACCTAGAGAGCGGCACGGTAAACAAATCGTTTAGTGCTTCCGTCCGTCTAATGGCACGCCAATTAAAAGTTTGCGAGCTCGCTCCCGAGCCGATGTTATCTGACGCTGTAAAACCGAGCAGCTGAGCATCTGAGCATAATGTAGTTTTTCGGGCTCGCCCGAGACGATTAGCATTTTTTGATGTCGCGACGATTGGCTGGGGCGTCTTGCTGGATGAGATCGGAGCGTGTTCGTGGAATATTTTGACATATTGGATGTGTGAAATGTTATATTTTATGTCAGCATAACTTTAGAACCCCGAGGTAACATTTATTACTACTACCAACACAGACATGTTCCGCGCCTGGACAAAAGGCACCCTATGACAATATTTTTCATCATGAATCTCTTAAAAAGTTTACGAGGTGGTAGAATTTTTAGTGCTTACTAAGATAAAAACAACAAAGCGTTCAAATAAAGAAGAAAGTAAGGTCTATTATGACATCTTATGCACGATAAATGTTATCGATGAAACTGGTTGATATTTAACAACGTAACTATTCGTAAAATAAAGGTGATACGCATACAAAATATATGGTTAATTATGATTTACAAAATATTGTAACTAAATAATTTAAATATAACAAAGCAGTACAGGCGTGGAGATCAACTATCTAGAATTTATCATTTTAGATGATCTTTTATACTTTGTAAGTTTTTTTCTTGAAACTTGTGATTTACTTGAAGAAATAACTTATATGCATACGAGCGATGCAGCAAATATTTTTTTTAGATCATTTCATCATTATGATGATGATGATGAAGATGATCTTTTACTTTAGTAAGTTTTTTTCTGAAACTTGTGATTTACTTGAGAAATAACTTATATGCATACGCAGCGATGCAGGAAAATATTTTTTATTTTTTGATAGCTAAGCAATTTTTTTAATAGAAGATTACAAATTAATTAGCTTTGCTAAGATTCCCATTACACTTTCTGATATTTTAGCACAACACCTGACGTAAGAGCAAAGTTTTAACAACTCTCTATGGTCGACACAACGAGGGTGGTTTATTTGTAGGAGGTGTTATTATTTCATGAAATGAGCCAAACGGACAAACTCCGTGTTAAGTATACACTTTCGAAGTTGAACTAATCTCTCAGAGTTGTAGACGAATATGTGTACTGGTCAGGTAGTCAAATAGGTATAACTTCAAGATATAACGAATACCTGTTTAAGTTAGTGGGTAGCAAATGTCGTCGACTGCTAAGGATCTATTCGCGTGGGAGGCCTTCACTCAGCAGTATACAGATTAGACTGTAATATGATGAAGAAATCAAAAGTTCCACATGATATTACAGGTACCTTAAAAACAAAGACAGACGTTATTTAGTAAATTGTCGCAAATGAATATGTCGAACTTTGAAGCAATCAGTAAGAAAGCCTCTAGTGAAAATTTCACAGGTAATTAATCATAGGTTAGAGATATTTGGTTGATTAAAGTGAATGATTTTTAGAGCGTCGTGGCTCAATGGTGTGGACTGTCGCCTTCCTACGGGAGGGCTGAGGTTCAAATCCCGACACGTACAATGTGTTTTCGAATTTTCGAAATTATATGTACGTTATCCGATGCTCTTACGGTGAAGGAAAACATCGTGAGGAAACTTCATAAACGCCTGCGAAGAGATTCAAAGGTTGTGTGTGAAGTCGTCCAATCCGCACTGGGCCCGTGGACGACTATGGCCTAATCACCCTATACGGGTAGGCTCGTGCCTCGTGGGGACGTTTAATGAGCTGATGATGATGATGATAATGATTTTATGTTATGTATCACACCTGCCCATGAATATTACAATGTAAAAGAAACCTTTAATTGTTAATAATGTAGCCCTTGGGTCTAATTTTCTTTTTCGTCAGCCACATTTCAAGAATAAGAAGATTTTTTAATTGAAGTAATTTTTAGAGAGCTTTTTTACCTTTTTGGCGAAAGAGAAATTCCAGGAAGATTTGAAATGTGCCAGGGCTGTTTTTCGTTTCCTTTTATTCTCACCCGCGAAGAGTGACATAGGGTATGTGACATGCCAGTGTTATTTAATAAGCTAAGTCAGTCGGTCTGTGTAACCCTTCTGCGGTCGCGAGTTGGCTAAGTGGATTTTCGGGTCGTCCGCATTTGGCTAACGGCCGCGCGCTGTCGACTCGTTAGTGAGAACCCTTGCTTAGCTGCTAGGGTTGCTATGATTGGAAAATACAACTTGATACAAAAAAACTTACACAGTTTTCATACAGTATTTAACCCTTTGACCGCTAGGATTCCAGACACAATAGTAAACCTATTGATTGTGATGCTTTAAGGCATTTCTGGCGGTCAAATGGTAAAAATAATGCATTGAAACTGATTAAAATATCTTTAAAGTTATCATAATATCATCCTCAGCCTGCAAGATATATGCCTTCCCAAACAGCATGGCTAATTGGAGATCGGACTGTAACCCGCCAAATGAGCTCGATCGAATTGGTGAGTGCTAACCACTACGTCTAAAGATTGTAGCCGAGACCGATATACAAATGCCCTGCAAAGTGCGGAATTATTTCTGTTTTAGACAATCACTCCAAACTGCGAAATACGCTCAAAGTGAAGTGATCTCCCTACAGAGTTGAACCCATAATCACCAAAGGATGGATTTAAACCCAACGTTCATACTAACAGACACGCAATCAAGGTTATGGTATCTAAAAAATAATATCAAACTGTTCATCATCATCAACTCATTAAACGTCCTGAGGCGCACGAGCTACCCGTATAGGATGATTAGGCCTTAGTCGTCCACGCGGCCAGGGCGGGTTGGCCAACTTCTCGCACACCCTTTGAATCTTTTCGTAGGCGTGCGCAGGTTTCCTAACGATGTTTTCCTTCACCGTAAGAGCGTCGGATAACTTACATATATTTTTGAAAATTCGAAAACACATTGGTACGTGGCGGGATTTGAACCACAGCACCTTCTGGTACGGTAGGAGGGCAACAGTCCTCACCATTGAGCCACCGACGCTGTTGACAGCCCTAATAGTAACTTCACTGTCGTTAGTATTTCGCAGACTAATTACATGTGACGAAAGGTTTCACTGTCAGCCCTGCGATGACAAACTCACGTCTACCAGCGGTTGGCCATTTTTAAAATAATTATTTTCACAGTTATTTGACAAGTGCTGATATCTAATAATTGGCATCCTAAGAATAGTAATAATACTTAAAAAACGATAAAAAAGGATGGCCATGAACGACCTTGGTGATCTGGGTGATGGGTTAGTGGTGACGGAAACAGTTATAGTATTATAGTCACATTGGTTTTCTTCAACACATTACAGCTTCCTCAATTCATCGTCAGTTTCCCCACTAAGGGCACGAGCCTATATAGGCCTTAGTCATCGACGCAGGCCCAGTGCAGATTGGCACTTCAAGCACCTTTGAATTTATTCGTAGGCCTGCGCAGGTGATGTTTTCCTTCACAGTAAAAGCGTCGGATAAACGTACATATAATTTCGAAAACACATTGGTACGTATCGCGATTTGAACCAGCACCTCCAGATTGGATTCACAGTCCGCACCAATGAGCCACCGACGCTCTCCATTAGGCCAGGTTCATTACTTTGTGTGTGATATCCATACTACTCTTTTCGATTTATAGTATTTATTCAATACATATCTGCTCCTTGCCGCCAATGGAATATGGCATATCTAATTTATCTCTTACTTCAACCTAAAGACACGATAATTTATAGTCGTCAATCCTGGCCGGAAAACACTAGACTACTTTTGCCAGACGCCTCCACTCCTGAACCTCTGCTCCAACATTGGTTCTGCGATACATGAGCACTGCCACTTCAAGTTGCTGACTCGGCCAACTATGCACGTTACTTCTTACGAATAAGATCCTTACCTATTATATTCCAGAGAGACATAGGTATAACTTACGAGAAGCTCGTTCTATTGACCGATGTTAAATTTGTGTAACTTAATCCACTATGTACTGTGTCTATTGGAATTACCGGGTATAAGAGACCTAACATCTGTTGTTTCTGGTGACGGGCGCAGTGCAGCACTGATGGAGAAAAATAACTGGTTAGCAGTTGTTGGTCTCCTTCAATGCCGCTCTGTCATAGTCACGCGTATCACTTACCATCAGGTGAGCGTCCTGATCGTCTGTTCACTTCGTGTCTTAAAATAACTATCAGAGTCCACCTTTCAGCTGCATTACTATTAGTACTTACGAGCAGGACGCATTGCTCAGAGTTTTACTTTATGGCGACGTGGCTGTAAGCTTTTATTACAGTAGAAACATTTTTTTAAAAAAAAGTAAAAAATTTAACTAGAAACCAATTACTCAGTTACAGGAAACGTATTATAGTAATGTGCATAGCCATCGATTTCTAAACCGCACATCAGCGCTGACCGACGGTGTCGACAGTGTAACAATAATGCACTTATTGCGGCCAGTGCAAGTCATGAGCGATAGCTGTGACAAAGTTAAGCTGAAAAAAAAATACTGTCATTCACACAGCGCCATCACACAATAACCCATTGACCCTATGTTTATCTATAATGTTGATTAGAACTAATGCTTAGTTTGAGGCTAGATGGCGCAGTGTGAACGACAGTGGATATTTATTTATTCATTGCTCCAAAGTAATTAGACTTTAGTTGCCAATCCCTTACACTCAGGTGAATCATATATTCCCATAATATAATAAATGTGAAATATCTCTGTCTGTCTATCTGTTGTTACGCTTTCACGCCTAAACGGCTGAACGGATTTTATTGAAACTTGGTATGTTGATAGTAGGTAACCTAGAATAGGTTCTCGGCTACTTTATTGTTTTCACCCCCTCCCTAAAATGGGGGTTGGAAGTTTGTATGAACATCCGCAATTTTGGTAGTACGACGCTGAAATTTGGTATGCGGATTATATGTCACAAAAGAAGAATATATAATATATTTTTTTTCGAAAATCCACCCAAACCTTCAAATATGGGAGGAAGTGTCATATTCGATTTTTCGCAGTTTTAAGGTAGATGGAAATAGACTCCAAAACTTTAAACTTGGGCGGGGATTCCTATGTATAGTGATATATATGTATATAATTTTTTTTAAGTTAACAGTTTACAAGATAGAAAGCTAAAATAAGTATGACGGCTATTGCATGAACAATAAATCTTGCATATTGAAGTTTTGCAACCGGCCCTAAAGCCTTAAATAAGAAAAAGAAGAAGCAGTGTTGCAAAGTTGAAATTATTCTGTTTCGTTACCAAGTGGATGGCTCCTTTCCTGGTAACGAAAACAGAATAATTTTTCATCCCGAATTTAACGCGGGCGAAGCCGCGGCAAAATCTAGTTTAACCTATAAACATAAATAGGCCGTATACTCAGAGCTCTACGAATAGCACTTTAAAATAAAAATTGGTGAAGTAATCTGTCGTCTCGGGTGCCAGGCGTAGGGCAGTCTTGACTGAAAATAAATTATATCTAGAGTAACTGGTTTCATTCAAGCCTGCATTTGTCATGGTCAGGCGTATCAGTAACCGTCAGGTGAGCGACAGTGCCGTTTTACTAAATAACATTTAAAAACTTGGCTTACAGCTAAAAAAAAACTACGACTATATCGAGCGCTGGTCACACAAATACGAGATTTTTGAGACATGTGAGTAAGTAAGCAGTCAGAGACTACTACAATAGATTTAATTATTTTTATTTTTCAATATAATAAATGGAATTATAAAAAAGAATTGTTAAAAACATATTTACATTTGCGTGACTTCACTACAGTTTAACGGCTTTTCTTCGTTTTCAATTATCTAAAATATATATTTTTTTTTTAATGTTTGATTTTGAATTGTATATTATAATCATATCAAAAGCCTAAATGAATGAATAAATTGCGAATTAATTTTTGTAAATTAAAATTTCATCTCTACTGCAATAGAGACAAATCCGCCGTTAGCGATTTGCCGATGTTTCTTGCTAGCAGCTCCCACCAAAACGGTGCGTTTCCTCACCTCATTTAGAGCAGCGCGGACATTACAAATCGCCCTATGATTATAAGGCATTACCGTAATGGAACCACGTAATTAGAACAATTGGAAACGCAATAGCTGCACAAAAAGTCACCGGGCTATTTAATAAATAGCTAGAAAAAGGGGGAAACAATGCAAGAAACGCAATACTGAGTAATTAATGACTGATTTGGATTGGTTTCCATTGGGCATTAGTATTTTCCCTTTTTGTTTTCATTAAACTGAAATATTCAACTTATATTTATTAAGAGCCTATCCGCCCCCATGACGTTGTACGCACTATGTGCCCTGCCCACTGCCACTTAAAGTCAGCAAGTTGAAAAGGCAGTAGGTTGGTCACGTATGTTGCAGAATCAGCAATTTAAGCGGACGAGTTCTGGAGGGAAGACCGCGTTTCAATTTATTATTAAAACGAACCGTACATACGCTCTCCGGATGTGACCTCTGGTGGAGGCTGAATGTGGAGAGCCTCATATTCGATATTGGACCTGGAAAAGCTTCAGTTTTAATCTCTACTCTAAATTACAGAAAGCTTAATAATAATTGTGTATTTGTGTTTATTTTACTAGGTTAAGAAGGAGGATCGCCAATAGACGTCGACTCCTCATACAGACTCGACTAGCGCCTTTGTATTGGATTCGCTCAACTGTGGCACATCGTTACAAATTAACACATTGAAAAATGGCCAGTTTTCTGGAGATACCGTCACATACGGCATCTCTTGTATGTCTCAAGAAAAATAATTCTCCAAATAACTATACAATGAATATCAAAATCACAGAGTAAAACACGCATTCACGTATATAAATATATTTACCGTTTTTGAGTTTATGTAGGTAAGCATTTAAAAGATGCCAAGTTGGAGATATCAACTTATCAGTTATTTAAATATATTTTTACGTTCCCTTTTCTTTACCATGAGCAAGTGCAAACACTGATATTCAATCAAAACCTGTAAAAGTCGCGACTTGCGTGGATGGATTTTATATACAGACTGTTTATGCCTACGTCGACACTGATTACAATACGACTGCCGCAGATCGGGTGTCAGAATTCATCATCATGTAAAGATTCACTAGCTCCTCTTTGTCAACCTTCTATCGTAGTTTGTACTTCACATTTTAAATACCTATAGTGTTTTATGTCCAGTTTTATGACTATAACATACTCGAAGAATATGACGCGTGAACACACAGGAGTATATAAAGGACTAATAGTTGCAAATACATAATTGGCTTGATTGCTCCTTCTAAAGCCCTTAAGCATAAGTATAGGCTATTTCAGCTCAGTATTAAAACGCATTTCGCAACTTCAACCCCAAAAAACTAATTTATTTTTTTGCAACACACATAAATTGCTTCACATCAAGAGCTGGCATTAAATGCCGTAATGCATATAAATTGTGATTAAAAACACGCCCTCTTAGACCGAATGCGAACGCTTACAAATTATGTTTTTAGCGTTATCAAAGGAAAATTTCGCAATCGAGACGCAACGATCATCGGGAGTCATTCTAATAACACAAAATTGGTTCTTTTACATAAATTATTATAATGGGTATACTCGTCTCGCCGTATTTATGTACCTCAAATTACGGTAAAAGTTGACGCTAATGACTTTTAGGTAACGACCATTGGTTGGTACTAATGATCTGGCGGACCGGCCCACTATTTTACCGTCAATATTTCTTTTTTGTAATTCACGTTTTTCTACGCAACTACCGCGTGACGCGTAAAAACTATGAACATTAGGCCCCTTTTGGGGGCCGGCGTAACTTATTTCTCCTACTTTTTAATTTACCGAAAAATTAACAGTCCGCCTTGGGTTATAATCGATTTTAATATGATAATAAAAAATACTTCCGCTCTGGTTCGTCGTCTAATGGAAGGTTTTGAATTGGACCAATTCATTTTAGGTATAAAATGTCCGTAAATAGATTTTTTTCAAAAAGGTTATTTGCAAATAAAACACCTGAATTTGAATTTGTTTCTTTTTTTGTAGGTTATAAAGCAACATCCCTTTTCAATATTTACAACTAGCAATAATGTTATGTAGTATACATACAAAAAGAGTAGTGGGTTGTGTTATTCATACATATTTCGTGTAGTAGCCGGCATCTCAACCAAGTATGAGTCGTCAAACGTTTTAACATAAAAATATAGACTACAGAACCCACAATTCAACCTAAAGCTCACGCGTAAAATTGAAGCACCCATGACCACCTTCCTAACGTGAATGGTTCCGATTGTTTCTACGTCATTGCGATTGGATGCGCGTGAGCACTGATTAGTTCCCGTCACCCGCTACTGCCTTTCTAATAACTATTAGACAGTTAAAAAGTAAATCGCCGCATTTGTCACTCTGTATGACACCATACCAGCCGTTATGTTGAACGGGTGCTAAACACTCGTAGAAGCATAGTAGCAGACATATGACGAAGATTTATAAGATCGATTAGTTGTTGTGATGAAATATTGGGGAAGTCGAAACTGTTAAAATTGGGTAGGTGCCTTATTTTAATAAATGTTGATATATTGAAATGCATCTAGATAAAGTATTAGTAAAATAAAAAGTAGGTATCTAGTGATCGCTTAATTTCTTACTTTTCCATAAGATGTAGGTAAATGTATTGTTCAGTTCCATAAACAATTTACAAATCGGAAACTATAGTTTGGTACTACCGCAGTTCCAGATTTCGTCTTAAAAAGAGTGTTTTGCTTTTTTTCTGTGTTTCGGGGTGAGGATACTGTAGATACAGTATCCTCATCCCGTAAAGTATAACGACGGATATTCATACATTTACTTTTATTTATAAAATATACATAGAAAACAAGACCAATGCAAACAGGCATGCTAGTACCTACACACAAAATATGTTTTGTATTGCATAGGGATCGAACGTGGCACATTTAGGGTATCAAGGAACTTATCAAGCTCACTAGCGTAATATATAAGATCACATTATCAGCTCAATAAACGTCACCGAAGACACAAGCCTACCCGTAATGGTGCTAGTCGTCCACGCGGGCTGAGTGCGGATTGGACGACTTCAAGCACACCCTTGAATCTCTTCGCAGGCGTGCACAGGATTCTTCACGAAGTTTTACTTTACCGTAAGAGCGTCGGATAAACGTACCTACATATTTTCGAAAAATTGGAAAATATATTGGTACGTGGCGGGATTTGAACCTGCATCCTACAGATCGAAAGGCAACAGTCCACACCATTGAGCCACCGACGCACTTTTATAACATTAGCAGACATGTAATACTCCTAACAATAATTTAAGTTCCATCCCGTTCTGCCGTAGGTGGCGAAATTTTGTTATAATAACCAAAACACGGTACTCGCTGTTGTAACAGTGTTGTGGCGGAGAATTCATTTCCCTGTAATTTGTTTCTTGCACGGCTTGAACTTTAGTGGGGTTTAAAACCTAACACTGAACGCCCATTTACTCTTTAGCCAACTCTCTCTGACACAGAGGTGCTCATATTTACGCCAGTGAATAATATTAACTTTGTGCAGATGCGCCAGTTTGTAATCTAAGGTTTAAGGAATACCTTTGTCTGGAATACTATTTTTGTTATTTTTTTTTAGAATATGTTACGGTCTATATGAAGATGAGGGAAAGGGTTACCTAAATGAACTTTTGAAACAAATAGCAACCACATCTGGTCATAGTACGTCCATCTTACTTTCTTTCCATAGCCAACAAGGCTCTGGCACTACGCATTGGTATAGTATAGAAGTATAGAAACTAAGTTGAGTTCAATGCTGTGCATTGCACAGCATTGAAGTTCTATGGAACTTCCAGAACTAAGCGAGCAGTGAGTCCTCGTGAATTTCATATGTGATGGCTGTTTGGAGATTTGTTTTTCTTCTCAAAATCACAATTCAATTAACTTTTTCTCTGAACTGAGTGTTATATCCATTGGTTCTTTAGTTTATTTACACAGCTCTATTGGCGGATTTAGCCCATACATTAAAAATCATAACCATTTCAGCCTAAAATGTTCACTGCTAAACGAAGGCCTCCCTCAATGTTTTCCACGCGGACCGATCCCTAGCAGCTGACGTCCATATGCTACCCGCCACCTTAACCAGGTCATCGGTCCCTTGGTTAAAATGAATATTTATGGCTAGTTGTTAGTATATTATAAATAAATAAATATTCACTGACATTCACACAGCACTATCTAGCCCCAAACTAAGCATGAGCCTGTAATATGGATACTAAACAACAAACTTATACACATTTTTTTGTAAATACATACATATTATACATAGAAAACACCCAGACCAATACAAACCGACATGTTCATGCACACAAATGTTTGTACTGCCCGGGGATCGAACTCGGAACCCTTGGTCTCAACTATTACACCAAAAGGGTCGTCAACAATATTGTGTGGCCCAATGCTAGTAGGCATTTCATACGCGAATATTGTACTCATATTCTATGCAGCCCCTGTACCCTCCAGCCCGACTCCTATACATCAACGCTTACCCACGCTTGATGAGAAGATGATGACCGTAATTTGCGACGCACCAAGACGTCTATGTCTCGAGTTTTTTCACTGTGCTCAGGTATCACCCGAGTACAAAATTACAAGTAATTTATCGCCTGTACACAGGATAACATAGCGGTGCTGTTCATGTAAATATTTTTTGAAAATATCACGCATATATTACGCTTGAGGTAAGTTGTCGCTAATGTATAAAAGAGTACGCTGATGGCTCTGTGCCAATATTTTCTATGAACGTTTTTGGGGAGCATTGACAGGATAATGTCTTTTGGTAATATGAATAAATAATAAATATGCTTAGACACTCACACAGCTCCATCTAACCCCAAACTAAGCATAAGTTGTAATATGGATAACTAAACAACTGATAAACATACTTATATACAATTTTGTAAATGTATACATATCATACATAAAAACGCCCAGATCATTCTAACCAGACATATTCATGCACAAAAATGTCTGTAAGCCCGGGGATTGAACCCGGAATCCTTGGTGTGATAGCCGACGTCTCGACCATTACATCTCATGGGTCGTCGATTATGGATTACGTTTTAAATCCATAAAGAAAATCAATATCTTGGTATGAATTCTTACAATTATACAAACAATAAATTTTACACATTTATGGTTTGAAATTACGTCAACGAACGAGTATATAACGACCAAAGTAGGGTTGAGCCTTTCCACACAGTATAGCTATGATCGGGAAACTCAGTGCGGATTTGTTCACGCCAGTTTATTGTTAGGTCATTATGTCACTATGTTTGAGCAGGCTCATTCGTGCCTAAGCATGGCTCTCCTATACATAAGATAAGGGAAGAAGATTAACAGACGAAGTTATTCTGGAATGATGAATCTACATCTGTACAGAGCACAGTTGGACTGGGCTTTCCATGATGAAACTCTTCGCTAAGGGGTTTTAAACCGTTATTCGCCGCTCTGTTGTATATACTAAGGAATTCGATTCATTATATTTGTTTCCAAAAAATAATGGTATATGAGTACATTTCAATGCCACTGTAGAACTCCAATGAACGCGCTTTATACTTTTTAATGATCGTTTATTTTATGTAAACGTCAGTCGCGGTTTCACTGAGTGTTTTATTTTGCCTTTATGCCGATTCCGACACGCCGATTTCGTGGTTTTATACTATACAACATTTACCATAATGACCATTGCAAGGTAAAATGGTAAATAACACGAAAGCCAGCCTAATGTTATTCGAGATAAGGTTGGATTTCGAATAGTTTTTCAACATTAACGATATTTTAATTGAGTTGATCCTGACGTAGAGTAATGATTGGATGTAGCACCGATTTATTTCGAGTTCTCGTTTCTGATTGGCGGTCGCGATAAGTTCCTATCTATCGGGTAATGTTGTTATAATCGTGATGTTACGGCATTTTTGTACCTAAATTGTGATGCGATTTTAAAAAGCAGGAAACGTGAGCTTGAGAAATTACATTATGAAAAGCATTATCGAGGACATTGGCTGGTTTGAACAAACCCATACTTTTATCTGAAGTACGATTTTTGTTTTTGATTATAATATGTTTGAAATTCTTCTTCTGGTTTATTGAACGCCAAGAATCCACACAATGGATAATCCATTGATTCTGATGCCTTCAATTACCATTGGTGTTTATTAAAGTGTTAAATTTCTTTCTAGGGTCCTTAGTCAGTTTAATTTTAATAAAAAGTTTATCTTATTTCATATACTTACTGCTCTGATGATGTAATGCTTTACGTAATACATATGTATTTAAAAAAAGATGCCTATGCTAGTATTTATATAACTTGTCTTTTAATCCGACTGAGCAATAAATAATAGTATGAATGAATATTTTTATAGAATACGATAGATCCGAAACCAATTAAAAACACAAATAGTTAAGCATGGGATCGGATAGCTAGCTCAAATCTAGCTATATAAATACCTAAAGACTTTAAATTTATTACTTGTATGACTCAATCTTTAAATTTATTCTATTCTACATTTTGACCACTCTACATTAGTAGTAGATAATAAGGTATTTGGCCAACAAAGAGTACAGAATTTGTATGCAAGTTTCATTTTTTGTCAGGGTATTTTTCGGTAACAAGTATATATTTACTTCGATAATCTTGCTTTATCAGCAAATGAAAATATTATAGCCATTACTAAAGCATTTTCTTAAATGTGCAATTTCATACTAAACTACAATTCAAAATCCGTCTTTTAATTTTGTTTTCAAAAGAACATAATAAACGCAAACCTTTTTGGTATGTAACGTAGAAGGCTACGATAGTACACTGATTACCGATAGAGGGTGTGGTTCAGCCATTTGTCAGAGTGCGCATTAGGACTGAACGTGGCCAATCTCCGGAGACCTAAATACCGTCCTGGACGGTCAGCATTTTGATCTTGATTCGGCCAATTGAATGAAGGGTTTTAAAATTTTATTAGCATTTTTGAGCGTTGGTGGCTCAATGGTGTGGACTGTTGTCTTCCGGTCTGAATGGCTCCGGTTCAAATCCCGCCACGTACCAATTTATTCGAATTTTCGAAATTATATGTAAGTTATTCATTTCATTTCATCATTCATTCATCATTCATTTAAAATAACTCAAGAAAACAAGATATTAGAATATTATCCAGTAGAAAAAAGTACCTGAATAACAAGTAAGTACAAGTGAACAACTTAGTTACACAAAAGTTCAAAAGCTAATTAAAAAACCAATTAACGAAGCGACAAAATCTCAAATGTCCGACCGAAAAGTCTTGACGTTGCGTCGCACCGCGAAACGTCGCTAACTCAAAACTCAAGTTAAATTGCCAGCATCCGTCCGCGTGTGAGCTGCGAAAATCTTAATTAACAGATAGGCGTCAGTCATTTGTCTTGTCACACCGTGATAAGGTGAAAAGGACGTCGCAGGTACGATGACGTATTAATGATTTATGACGAGATTATTGCTTGTGATGCGTTTTAGGGAGTGTTGGGAAAGTACGTTGTACAATTTTAATTGGCGGTTTTAGGTTACTATCGCAGAAGTTTGTTATTTAATATACAAACATGTATTATAATTGCATGTGTATGGGATGCATTGCGATTTTACTCGCAATTGGGAAATCTTTTACATTGAGAAAGGCTCTCTGGTAACCTGCTAACAAACGCTAGACGCCTAGGTTCAGTAATAGACTTAATCACCCGATCACCAATAATAGCCTAAATCTGCTCTTTAGTCGATTACTCAGTCTATAAAGGACTTAACTTACGGCTATAGCCGATAGCACTATGGGTTATAAAGTAGAGAGTATTGACAAGTGCAGAGAAAGATAATCGCCAGCAAATAAAAATCTGGATTATCCCTTCGGTATCCCCAGGCGATATCTGACAAAAGATTAACTCCGGATAAGAAACTCTATGTCCGGTTGTGGACTTCGATATGTTAAACAGAGAGTCCCAATTCGTCACAGTTGAGTAAATATAGGAATTCGTAAAAAAAACTTAAATTATAGCATTCAATCACACCTAGGGCTTCATAAAAATTGTTCCATGAAAAATTACTATGAAAACATTACCGCGCCAAAATTAGGCGTTATACATTAGGGGCTCTATAATTAAACATCAATACCGTTACAAAAAGTAAATAAACAGGGTATATAGGAGTTCGGGAGGGCAGGAGGGAGTCCCGACTATGACTAATGTCCCGCGATCCGTCAGTGTCACTCCGGGCCGGGGGCGCCACTCTCGCCCAGGGCCGCACTCAGTATCCTTTCGGAATAATCCCCCATTCGGTTTTGGCCCGATACGTATCTATATGTAAATCACTGGTATTTTTGTACTAGTATCGAATTTTTACGTGACCGATAACGTCTTTGTAGGTTGGCCTTTTAATTTGTCATTGCACTATTTGTTTTGTATGTTAATGCGATTCGTCATGTTTTTTCGGTCGGTTTTTTGTTTACGAACTGATACCCATCAGTTTTGTACCCATGAGACCGATGTAAAAACTAAGGGACAATTGTAACGTCTTACTGCAACGACGGACCTTCCTACACAAAATAGCAATGAGGAGATTGGGCCGTAACCTTAGATAAACAATTAACAAGATGCCCAATCTCACTCTAAAATCCCCGTGGCAAAATTGTGACCATTGCGTCAGTTGGGCAGAATTTTCATTCACAATCAAGTCGCTCATCACATGTCATAAATAACAAAGTAGTATGGCTAGTGCTTTGGATTTTGTACTCTTTCTATGACGTATTAAGGTCAAAATCGAAATAATTAATTTTACGTACTAAATATAGTAAAAACTATACGTATGTGCCATGCGAATCGGACATTTTTTATTGACGTTTTTACGTGATTGTGCATCTAGTTCTCATCTCACTGGGCCCGCGTGGACAATTAAGGCCTATACACCCTTAAAGGGCCTCTCTTAAACTTTTGACTTTTTTGACTTAAATTATCGTGACCCTAAATATCCCAGTATTCATTTTTTAGAGATTGAGTTTCATTTTATAACTTACCTAATATAGGTTCATGTAAATAGTACCTACCTCAGTAATAGTTCATGTAATAATAACTACCTACTTTTAAATTTAACATTTATTAACAACGTGATCTTTAACTTTTAATGAAGCGTTTATTAAAAAGACTATGGTTAATAATTGCACTAATCCGTCCGTCCCTGTTCCATTTCTGGGTCTTTTGAAATTGGTTTCCGCGTGGGCCAGCGGGCAGACTCCGCGACATCACCCCATCTCTAGGGCACGCCGCGGGCACAATTAGGTGAAAAAAAAAGAAACAGCTAATCCCAAAGAGGCCAGCTAGATTGCTTTTGGCGCGTTCGGGGTCCCACACTAAATTTTTTTCTTCGTTAAGTTGAAGGCTGGAAAGGAGTTGGCGAATTTGAAAATGGAAGACGATAATTTGAAATTGAAATTAAATTACGCGGGTTCCTTCTGGTTATATCGAACAAATATGCTAAGAATAACGTACGAGCATTCTTTGTCGCCATCGTTGTTATCATGGATACTCAAATAATGATTTTGGTGTCTCCTTAATATCATACGATGTCAAAGTCAATACCGATTTATTTAAATTAGGCTTACAAAAAGCACTTATTAACGTCAAACAATATACACAAAATTCAATAAAATACATTTGAAATACCAAAGTGAAACACAAAAATACATTGTGATACCTGAAAAAGTTCGAACTTCAGTGTTTTGGCCTGTTGAGGGAGAAGCACTCAAGAGTACTCAACAGTAAAGCCTTTTTAAAAAAATAATTTAATTTTAAAATAAATTTAATAAACACTGAAATAGCTGAGCAGTTTAAGACCATGGATTATTATCACATTAATATTCGTCCATTTTCATATAATATTTTGAACTTGGTCGAACGTAAGGGTTGTAGATAAAACGAATAGCAATTTGTTTAGCACAAATATTGTATTTATGTGCCGAGACTTACAACAGGAGACCATACGACGTGACACTATGGAAATAACTAAATAAACCAATCTTGCCTCATCTTCCATAGGTTACCTATTGAGCTAATAACCATTTGGTTAAAGACGACTCATTTGGTGTAATGAACCCCGGGCAGTACAAACATTTATGTGCATAAACATGTCTGTATTGGTCTGGGTGTTTTCTATGTATAATATGTATGTATTCACAAAAAAGTAAGTATGTTTATCCGTTGTTTAGTACCCATACCACAGGTTACTCGCTTAACTTAGGGCCAGATGGCGCTGTGTGAATGTCACTGGATATTTTTATTTATTTGGTGACATTAGTCTGTAATTGTCACCACTACTGTTTTCAGAGGGGGCTAAAACGACGCCTTAGGTACAAATCATCCCGGGTGTGTAACTATCGATAAGCGTACAATTTAGGGCAAACCCCTTCACTATCGGTAAAAAGGCCCTAATCCAAAAGAACTTTAATGATTCCTGTAAGATAACAAATTACATGATACCGTCTGCTCCGTACTTCAGAAGGCACATTAAGACAATTTGTCCTACTTCAATCACAGGGTCGCTAACTTCCACCAATCCATAAAAAGAAAGGAAGGAAACATCTCAGGCTTTCCTGAGACTTTTAGGGGCAGCCATAATTATTTTGCAACGTCACATGTATTCGCGATTATAGAAATCTTAACTATTTAATAAAAAGAGCGTCGGTGGCTCAATGGTGTGGACTATCGCCTTCCGATCAGGAGGGCGCAGGTCCAAATGCCGCCTCGTACCAATGTGTTTTCGATTTTTTGAAGTTATATGTACGTTATCCAATCCGCCAATCGCTAACAAGGAAGCCAATCCGCACTGGGCCCATGTAGACGACTAAGGCCAAAGTGTGTATACCTTTACGGGTAGGCTTGTGCCCCTCGGAAGGGACGCTTAGAGCTGATGGTGGAAGATTTAATATCCTAAACAAACGGGGACAAATTGCTTAAAGTTCCACTAGATGTCTCCATGTCCTACGAACCCCGAACTCCAAAACTAGCTAATATCTATCTAAGCTCAACGCTTATACCTTTAGACCACCGGACTGTTGATATATATTACCTATATGGTCATATAAATTAACCTTTCGACTCCTTCATGTATCACAAATAATAGAATTTCCATTGTATCTAAGTTCCTGGGTGATAAAGGGTTCAAATATTCTGAAAATAATTCGTGTAACTGTAATGTACATGACCCAGAAGCGGGCTTGCGGAATATCATTATTCATGCTGTTTTTTCGCTTTAATTTCATCAAATTTATTTCACTTGGACAAATGGCTGATCATTAATACGGCATTTTACGGAATGCCATTATTTTATTCCGCGTTGCATTTACGTGGTTATGTCAAAAGGTATTCCTTATACCTTATATGGGAATCCGCATTTTTGTTATATAAATTTTGCCTTTAAATATATTGGGTTTATAGTGATCTCACGTTACCTTGAACCCCTTTTTCTAACTGGCTACTTCTGATGGTCGTAGATATTACCTCATATGGCTTCATCGGGCAAGAGACGAGTGCAGATGGCTTTCAGCCTTTCAGAGACCGTGGGTCGTATGCAATGACGTCACAAATTTCACGCGCCATAACTGTTATGGTTGCAGGTTGGGTGTAGAATAAAAGTGCTTACCAGGTTTGACTAAGTTTTTAAATTTATATTAGGTTAAGGTAATATTATATACCTAAAAAATACAATTTCATTACATTTTATGTAATATAGAAAGAATTCAAGAACGCTCACTGTCCCAAAGTATGATTTATTTTACAATCATAAAAGCTAGCTGTAAAATTATGTCATAAATGCACACGAATCACTTCGCATTCGAATAAATAAATATGCCGTTTATAATATTTTAAACAAATTCAGTAAATATATTTAATTTTATAAAACAGTATGCAATTGTATGCAATCAATATAACAGAAGCCATCTCTCGTTTATTTTATTACAGCTATGTGTATTGAATAAACATGCTCACAATGGGATAAATAATTAAATTAATTAGTAACGTAGCACAAATACAGTAAGTTTTAATTCAATAGTCATTGAAGGAAAAGTTTGACGATCAAAAATCGACCGAGGCGCATACTTTTTAAGTGTCATTTTTCATTGTGGAAATGTTTTCGGAAGCTTACGAAATGAGATTCTCCCGTGGCAAGCTTAAATAAACATTCCCTCATAAGGCATAGAGTCTGCTGTAGCGTGTCGCACTGAGAACAGAAGTTTTTGGAATCTGATCACCAGGTCTTGATCCAAAGTGTGTCTTATTGATGGAAAGATAAGGGTTATTTTCTAGGCTTTGCTGCGGAGGATATCCCTCCTCTCTCCGCACCTCAGCCCCTTAGACAAATGACGTAGCATTTGTCCAAATGATGGCGCGGGCGGCGGAGAGAATGAATTTAAATTATCATTCAGTGGTACCAACATACTGCAACAGTTCCCAAAATTGGGATTGTGTGGGCGCTACCCGCAGATCCGTTAGGCTCATAAATAGAGCCTGTATAAAAAGCCTAAGGTAGCTAAACATAAGTGCAAGATACATTATCTATATACGAGCTCTTAGGCTTAAATGACATTACCTATTAATTTGTTTGACAGAAGATAATGTAAGATTACAAAGAAATAGTACTGTTAATATATACATATGTCTAAGCAACAAAGCTTAATAAAAAACAAAATGGGTTGAACTAAAAATTACCTAGATTTTAAAAGTAAAAGTAAGCCGTAGCAGATGTAAGAACTATTTCAAACGCAATAATATAATGTGTAGAGTGTCGGTGGCTCAGTGTTGTGGACTGTCGCCTTCCTACCGGAGGGCTGAGGTTGAAATCCCGACACGTACCAATGATTTTCGAATTTTCGTAAATATATGTACGTTATCCGACGCTCTTACGGTGAAGAAACATCGTGAGGAAACCTTCATGCACGCCTGTGAAGAGATTCGAAGGTTGGTGTGTGAAGTCGTCCAATCCGCACTGGGCCCGCGTGGACGACTAAGGCCTTATCATCCTATACAGGTAGGCTCGTGCCCCTCGTGGGGACGTTTAATGAGCTGATGATGATGAATATAATGTAGAGCTTGAGCTATCAATTACTTGGTACTCGTTTGTCATAATTACTCGGTACCTTGTATTCAATAATTCATGTGTTTTTCACATCTTTATAAAAAACCTCCTCAATTTATTTAAAGTACGTTGGACCCTGTTGGGGCCAGCAACGTAAAATTAAATATTTTATACATTTATAGTTCCAAAACATAGGTAGGCAGGGTTATGTAATTCAATGGCTTAATCGCATTACATGATCTCTTGCATTTTATTATATAATAAAATGAATTAGCCTGAGTATATATTATATTTCGAAAAATATTACAAAGGAACCACTTTATACAGCCAATTAAAAAGATAATCGAAACTGACACGTTCGATGTTTAAAAATAACACCGCTTAATATCAGGCGGCTCTATACGGAGTTCCTCAATCCTTGTTTGAATTCGTTTCTCGAATTCTTTTTACCCGCTCTTTTGGCGGGAACGGAAATTGAGTAATGGTGGCGTCACAGATGGCATCATGGTAGATTGATAACGGGAATAGAGAGCGCGTCTATTGTGACCCGTTTGTATTAAATGTACGTATTCTGTGCAGGTGGATTAGTTGGAGAGTACGGTATTTGTTCATTGGAGCTTGCATTTATTTTACTAGAAACCGTATCCGTTAAATGTTAACATTAAACATTCCAGTACCATATTAGCTTTATATATCTCAATCATCATTATCAGCCTATAAAGACCCACTGCAGGGCAGGCCTTCCCGCACATAGCTGTGGAGCGATTGGGCCATAGCCCATCACATGGGCCAAGTGTGGATTGGTAAGAGTTAATAACTAAGTACCGTTCGAAGATTGTAGTCGAGACCACGACGGCCTTACGTGCCCTCCGAAGGTGATTCAACCTGCAATGGTAGAAGGTTAGGTTAGGACCTCATTGGAAACAATCATACAAATTGACTATTCCCCGCGGGATTCAAACCCACTGCCTTCTGGTCACACAGCGATCTAAGTCGAACGCTGTGCTCACTAAGCCACGGAGGCAGTTAGTAGTATATCTCAATAAGTCATGCAGATACGACTTGGTATAAATAAATAAATATTTGCAGATAATCACACATACAACGCCATCTAGCCCCAAACTAAGGGACTTATATAATTGAAATGCAACAACGAAATATACGAATATGCTTATATATAAATAAAGATACTTAAAACAAAACCATTTAGATCATATTTCCTTCTGATTCTTATTTAGTGAAGCACAATGTAGTCTGCCTTAATAACGTAAACTTTAAAAAAATATCTTATTCATTACACAAAACAATATTTATTGTCTATGTTTTCTACAATTTCATCCAACAGAATCCCATCTTCATACATTTTGGACGCTACACACCGCGAGCTTTTAGTTATAATTGCAAGCCCTAAGCTATCTACGCACATGGCGTATCAGCTGACAAATTACCATAGAGACAAAGGTACACGTTTCCCAACTCTCGCGCGCAAGAAAACAATCCAACGTGTGGTGCTTAAGAAAAAAAAACAATGGGCCCATGATGAAGACGTAGTCATTGTGAGCGACGAGCGAGCCATATTTCACGGCTTTGTGCGCCTTAGAGACGATTAATTCTAGATATCTCCATTTGCCTATACGATGGCGTGATGAAACCTTTTTGATGCGGCGGTAACAACGCGCGTGGGCCAGATTTCGGCTTAGCAATATGTATTGTTGATATTCTTCTATGGGATCATAGACAATTGTCATCCGTTGTTTATAGGAACAGCTATGATGTAGAGTATTATCCGTAGAGAAGAATAGAAACAAACATATACACAATCTGATACATTATACGCTAAATGTTATGTTAAAATGAGGCACAGAGTCTAATTCTTTTAAATATTAATATTTTATTGGTAATCTAATATCTCAGATTTTTATCAGTTAACGCCAATGTCATTGTCAAGTTATAGTTTAGTTTTGATAAATTTTGTTTGTAAATATTTAAGTAATCTGCAGCTAAAATATTGTATTACTTGATCGTAGACGTTAATTAATGAAAGGTTTGGTAATTTATGTTCAAATAATCATTTCGTTACTTGTTTTAAACTAAAATCATTTAAGTACTAAAAATAATAGAAAAAGAAAGAAACTTTCAATAAACTAAGTTAACCAAACTATTTCCATCCCACGTTATACTCGTCGAACGAAATAAAAAAGCACACGCCTGATTTAAAACAAGCAGTAAGCGGCGACAAAAAAAATCCACTACTCAATCATTCGAAAAAAATAACATCGACCAACTTCAAACATTACCATAGTCACCTACAACGCAGAGGCATTATGCAAAGATACTAAATTGAATTACTGAGTTAAATGTCGTATAAGATAAAAACGAGGGCGCAATCTACAACCCAATGAGGAGACGTCCGTATTAACATATTCAAACCCCATTGAATATTTATATTATGTAGGATACTCTCAGACAACTGGTGTCGGCTCTTTAGTCACTCTTGTATCTGTAATGGAGACCGCTATCTACTCTTCGTATCAAAAAAAGAAAATAACTAGATTAGCGAGCGACTCAGTTATCGAGTAGGGTACATATGGGTAAGGGTTATGTATCGGAGGAATAGTAAGATATAAAGGTGTGTTTAAATGTTCGAATAACATTTTTAAAAGGATCATTACTCAGTCTACTTTTTTGTTTTGGAGAAAAACTGATTGATATGTTTATAATGTACGTAGGTTTTCGTATACGATTCCAATATGGTATCCTTCGTATTGGAATTGTATGTTTGCACAGATTTTGTGCTATGTTCTTACTAGGTTTACAATTTATATTTTAGTATAAGATTGTATTATAGAATCCATTTTCCTTTACTTCCACTTAAGATTTATCCTACTGAATTATATTAATGGCAACTGCAAGTTATTGCGGATAGATGTAAAGGATCTAACAGTTCGTTTTTAACGACGAATTCTGATATTAAATCGAAACGTTAAGCAAGTTATTGTGTTCTAATTGTATAAAAGGCTTGGTGGAGTGGCTAGCGCGTTTTGCAGAGTCAAATTAAGGAACTATCAAAACCGTCCATTAACGGATTTTCCCGAAAAAACCTGTAAATGATAGTTATTTGTTAACACGTACAAATCTGCATTAGGCCCGCGTGGTGATACCATTCACCCACAGGCACTATTTATTCTTTAATATTAGGGTGCAATAAGTTAAGTAATTTTTAGTCAGTTTTTATTAAATTAAGATCCGTAAAGGACACTGTATACTACTGTTCAGCTATAGTTCTTTACTACGAAGAAAATCCTCCATCACATCTCTCTCTTCAACCTATTGCAGTGTTGAACAAAGGTCTCCATTTTGCATCTATAGTAAGTACCTATATCGTTTTAATCATACATATTTAATGTTTATGTAGTAGGTACCTATGAAATAGGTTATAAATGATGTCCTTTCACATGCCGTCACTGAGTCTATGTATAATATTACATACATATTGTATTTTTATGTTCGAATATATATATATATATATATATATATTATATATATATATATTATATTATATATATATGTTTATCGGTTGTTTAGTACCCTTATTACAGACTACGCTTAACTTGGGGCTAGATGGCACTGTGTGAATGTCAGTGGATATTTATTTATTTCTTAAATACAAGTATAAGATTCCACATAACGATGTTCGTAACACGAAGTAATCCCGGCCAAGTGGAGACCGCCCCGAGCGGCGCAATCATTCAGAGCCACTCTCGTTTGATGCTTTTTTGTTTTACTCAATATTGCATTTTAATTAAATGGTATTATTTGCATTATTTTACAACTAAGAGATTGAAAAAGTTTGATTGTAAAAATCATATCATATTTATTATTATTTCTGTAGAGGTCAAATTGGTGTTTATAATATAATGAATAAAAAAACAAGAGATATTGTAGTTTCTGGAAGCATTTACCTTATTTGATATGATTGGTAACAGAAAATTGTTTGTGGGCGTTGTTTCCAAACGAGTGTCTGATCACGGGTAACAAAAAATAAATTATCCGAAATAAAATTATAAAAAATGATGCTCACCAATGAAAAATGTATAAGCAGGTACCTACTCAATTAATAATCATAAATTACGTAGGTGGTATATAAATGGCAAAAAAAGTATTAATGATGTAAAATATTTTTTACATGATAAGCTTTAAAATGCAATCGTACAATTCAATTTCCAACTTAGTCAAACGTTAAAGCTGATTGAAAACACGAAGTAAACTATACATATACAAGGCTTGATAAACATCAAACAAAAGCCGACAGCCAATTAAATTCAAAATCCCTACTGAATTAAACGAGACTCTCACATAGGCTCATGAATAAATAAGCAAATGTTTATGTAATACTCGCCGGGATTAAAATTCAAATATTCCGACAAGTCAATCTAGAGGTCCCGGGCGGTCTCGCGGCCTGCGCGGACCCGCATCCTGCATGTCGTAGTATACGCAAAACGACCACATACTACATAATAACAAGATTTTTTTTTAGGAAATGGTAGTTAAATATACATAACATTACATTACGTAACAGCTTGAGAGTTTAATGATTAAATGAAATATTTTATATACCTACAGTTATATGTGTGTGTGGTCTATCTATGTGATGATAAAACGCCAGATAGTATTGCGTTGTTCAGCAGAACGCGTGGTGTTAGTGTGCATTATTATCTCAAAGACACTAAAGCAGTTGGTCTCGGTTATTATAATAATACTATTCTAATATAATATCCATCCGCATAGCGTTACAACCACCACCACCTTTCATGCCTAATTCGAGGCTTATGGCCTAATTCCTCAACAATCACTTCGCATTTTATGATACAATAAAGGCGAAGTTACTTTGAAGTAACACTGTTTGAAAAGATGGCGATAAGCCCCCAGCTTGTCGGTTTATTCAATTTTATTGGTGATATCCGAGATACGCTGAATCGGTGATTTCCCCGTATCAACAGTGCTGCAAAAAAAACTACTGCACGCAACTTTCTCGATAAAGCTAAGAACGCAATCAGTGGTTAAGGGGCACATATGTATACACATTTATAGTTTATAATAAGCGTTTTTATCTCTTAAAGTGAGATAAAAATGTTTAACATTATATAGAATTAAAAGGCATTATTGTATTTTAAAAATGAGCGTAATTTCAAGCATACTTGTTTTACAAATATTAATAATATCTTAAGTAAATCATAATAAGTTTTCTGCTTTAATTGGCGTGTTCAAACTTTTTTATAGGCACCTACATAGTAATGGTTGTTCAAAACATCCCAATAGCCATTATTTCATAGATTGTGTAATAGAACCACGTAAAAATGTGTTATCTGTAAATTTTGCGTGTTCTATACCATTAAGCACATTCAATGCATTTGCATACGTTCCAAAACAGTGTATCTCTATGGCTTTGGATTAATTTGGTGTAATCCATCCTTCCTATAACATATTCACAGAAAATCTCAAATCATTGAATTTTTTTTTACTTAACAAAAATACGTTCTCAGAATAATAATGGTTATATAAAATTGTTAACTTCATATGTAGGCCTATATGTATGTAGATACCAAAATTAATTTAAATGTTTTCAAATATTAAATTAACAAACATCAATTAAAAAGCCGACCGCTTTTTATTAACAAAATTAAAACGTCAAATCAAACACAAAAGACGCCATATTTGGTCGGTTGGCACGTAGTGGAACACGCACCGCTAACAGAAAATAAGGGACACACAGAAAGACAGGAAGGGCCGGTGCGAGCGAAACGGCAACAAAACAGGCCCTTGACGAAAAGGGAGAGCAATACTGACGCGATGATTGAGCGCGCCACAAGAAAAATGATCACCCGTCAAGCGGCGACTGAGAGAAACTACCCCTAGCGGGTGTGAGGGAGCAAGGTATATGGCTATCGGGTTTGTGCGAGCAAGAAGGCCTATGCCAAAATAGGGGTGACGTACGGTGATGGATTATGCTTTTCTCTCTAAAGAAGGGAGGGGCTCACAGGTCGTTATGGAAAAAGCTGAGGGAAGTGGGGCCGACATGTGTCAGAGACGCACGCCGAACCGATGGTGGCCTTAATTGATTTCTGTATAAAACAAGAAATTAAGTCCTCACTTTAATTACATTTCTTATTCAAACAATGAGCGATCTCGACTAATATTAATGGTGTATAGAAAAATAATCAGGTACTGTAATATGTCAACGCCAAACAAAAACAATCGCATCATTTTTTTGACATATTTTGGAATACATATATCAAAAATGTTTATATAATTGATTTAATTTGTAAGTTGCCCAGGCTAAACTGATTGAGTCTGTGCTGAATTAACTATTTAATTCAAAACATTAATAACTAGAATAACCTTTAGGTTATGCTTCTTAATTTCTTTTTAATGTAAAAAAAAAATTGGGCACAAAGATTTATCACATATGTCTTCGTCAAAATAATCCCGAGAATTTCGCTACCCTTGTAATTGACCCTCACACTACAATTTTTACTAAGGGCCACCCGAACGCCATTCATAGACATTCCATTGTCCACTTTGAGTGTTTATTGTTTTATGCCATTGTTGTATGAAAATTTAAATCCTTAATTATTCATAGGATTGTTTTGGGAGACAATATTTTCACAATAGGGCTCGGCTTTGCAGGGGTGGTAATCGGTTTGATTAATAAATTGTCAAGTTGGATCCAGCGTTAGAATATAAATTGTTACCGCAGATATTTCATTCCATTATTATGTCGAGATCCCGTTCATTGTTTTACGAAATGTCATATCTCATTCTGTCACCTGATTGTTACGGTTCACAGGTCCCAATGGCGGTATCTGCGAGCCAGGATTGTGTTTGGTTGCTCAGATGAGAGATCTTGTTTACGTTCTCTTGCAAAACCTGGGTTATTCATTTGAAATTATAATTACTTCATCGCTATAATGGAGCACATTAACATTGAAAATAAAAATAAAATAGGTGAGAAATAAACGGTTTCAACAAATGATACATCATTTCTTCATTATGTTAATACAATATTTCGAGCAAATTTACTATACTTATTGGCATTAATTTAGCTTAGGTCATTTTCATTGAAGGTAAAATAAACTGTCCCGTTATAAATATTTTAAAACGAAATGTAACGATATATTAGTAATTTAAATTTCGAATCGTATTTTTTGACTTGACATTAGCTGTCAAATTTAAATTTAAAAATCGTATTTAATCTTTAGTTCTTGAGTAATGTAGTTGCAGTTGACTTGATCTAAATAACTAAACAGGAAATGCGGGTTGTTGATTGACTTAACAATATCTTTAGGGCGATCAAAATTACAATTATACATTTATGTTACTCTTAGTATTTGCTACAAATTAATTATATTATATGTGCTACGTTCTGTAATATTTTATGACGCATGTTTGTTAAAAAGTATATTTGGCGTATGTATAGTATATTTATTCATTTTGACACTACAATTTGCTTATGTACCTAAACCTAATAAAACATATCTAAATAATTAAACTCTTGCGACTTAAAAAACATTAAGAACAGCCAAGATATCATGTCAAAATTATCGAGCCCCAGCCTCAACCCGCTCCCGCTAAAACAAATTAATTTAGACAAGAGGAAGATGTAAAAAGTTCGAAACAACGATTACGTTTTATTGCCCATCATTATATTAATCATCGGCGAAATTAATTTTTCATTTGGACAAATCGCCCGGAGTACCGTACAAATGTCTTTGGGCCTTGATTGATATCTTGTGATTTGGATAAGAATTTTCTATGGGATTAACATGTGGTCATGCGGTGGATATAAAGCTGGACATGTGTTGCGAATCAAATAAAAAAATCATCTTCAAAACTGTAATATGAAGGTTAAAGTCTTCGTGGTGAAACGGGTCAGAGTAAATGAATTCAACCATGATTATAATTTCATTTTAGACTAAACCAATCATCCACTAAACAGATGTTGCTATTTATATAAGATGTATATATTTCTTAAATACAGGTAGGAAATAGTTCTACCTACTTTGAAGAAAATAAAAAATATGAATAATTAATATGTGTAACTTAATGTTAAGTACGACGCAAACGTGGATTTCGTCAAAAAATAAATAATAAAGGTTGAAGAGTAGACTGTGAAAATGAATAAATATGTATAAGCAATTATTTTTGTCATAATAGACGTTAGTAAATTAAAGTAAAAAAAAGTTTAAATGTCAGTCAGAAAGTTATTTCTGACTGACATTTAAACTTCATAGAAGACGATTTAATCATTTTTAGCTTCTGAATATTGCGCTATGATTACAAAAGTTAAACAATATTGAAACTAGAAGCTTGAACCTAATTAAAAATCACCTCTACATGTATTTGCGACCTTGGTTGGCCGATGTCGGCCACTAACAATGTGGTAAAGTCTCGGCACATATAAGGCAACTTGTTTACAGACTAAACCCAAATCTAAATATCTACACATAGTAAAACATTATGCTAACTATTAACACATTCACATAGCGTCTCTCCACGCTCGTTTCAAGTGTAAAATCGCTGAACGTATTGTAAAATCGATTTACCGCGTTATTGTTTTAAAGTCTCGCTGCATAACCGTCTCATTAACGATTCAAGAGAGCAAATTGTGCTACCTAATATAAGTGAATGGGCAAAGACAATGGCGTATTTATGTTCACCGATTTATCAAACAAAGAAGCGATGTTTCGGCCGACCGGAGCACAAAACTTACAATGGAAGGAACCTTAAAAATTAAGCTTAGAAAAACTATTTGTGAATTGTGACAAATGACGGCGCGACAAAACTGTAACAAACCCTCGCGCATGCTACACAGTAAAACAAAAGAAACACTTAAAAATATAAAGAAACAATTACCGTTTATGAATGTGATAATGAGTGAGACCACGCGTTAATATTCATAAAGAATTTTAAACTTGCATTAAGAAGAAGCATCCTCATAATTACCACATACAATTTACAAAAAACTGCATCTGAAGGATTAATTAAGTCCGTCTATATTTATTTTGAGGTTAGTTAGCACGGAAGCGACGTTGCCGAAGATTGATCTGTTTTACCTGTTTAGGTATTATAAGTGGAAACAGATATTTCATGCCGTTTTGATTCAGACGGTAGTTTATCACACGAAACTTTGTTGACACCGAAATCCATTATACATGAGCATGCGATTATTTTGATGGATTCCATGAGAATACAACCATCAGAACTCCCCTAAAATCTCGAAATCGAACAAAGGGAACACGTGAGACTCCCTACGCATCCGAAGCTAATGTTCACCCCACGGAGGAAGGAGATGTAGAGAAAAATGCGTATTTATAGCAAATACTCGTACTCAAACAGTCCTACATTGTGTACGAGTCAAATAAATGAGTCTCATTTTTCGTGCTGTCAAAAAAATCTGAATGGAAAAGAAAACGCGGCGGCGAAAAAACGGCAGGCTGCGGGGTTTTTATTTCGTTTTTAATGTAATACTGATTTGGGATGTTTCAGATTAATTGCGTTTTACCTGACGACGAAGGGTGACGCTTACACTGAAAGAGTTCGCGGGGCACTGATCGATCGCTCGCCGCAGATTGAAAGGAGAGACGTGAAAGGTAATTATTCATTTGGCGACTAGAATAGAGCACTTTTGTACCTTTATCTTGGGTTCTTTTTTCTTGAGTTTTGCGCGAAATTTGCAAGTAAATGGATGAAGAGACACGGTGATTTGTTTCGACAGACTTCCCACGAATTCGGTTACGGTGCGAGAGATATGTGATATAGATATGGTAATTTTGATTTCAATTTGATACTTTAGTTCATACTTGTCCATTTTCCTTTTGCGAGCAGATAATCTAGGCAATGTTAATAATTTACTTATAAAAGCATAATTGCTTTTTAGTATCGCCGCGCTATTTGTAGGTGGGCTTTTAGACAAAAACAGGGTATTGTCAGTTTTAAAGAATAGAATAAAAGAAAAAATTTGCATGCAATTCACAAAAGATGAAAACCAGCCGAGAATATTGCACAATAGGGTAACCGGGAGCACATGTGATCCTGACCTGATTTTACGAAATCCACTACTGCACGCCATTGTCTTTAGCCGCCTTATGATTTATGACATTTCTTTGACGTATTATGACTCACGGCTCATTTGAATGCTCACAACTTGTGCTTTGCACATTTCCAGTCCGGCCATACAGATTTTTTCCAACAGTCCTAGCAATAGTTCTTTTGCATTTGAATAAACATTTGGTTACCAGATTAGGTTTGCGGCCGAACTACAACCAACACTATTATATTATACGCCTATTTTTCGTCTAGTACATTTACATGTGAATAAACTTGGTCGTCCTATAGTTACATAAGCGGAGGCCGATGATTATGGGTTGGAAAGGGCAAAAAGTCTGTGTCGAAATGAAGTCTTCAAGCGGTTGAGGTTGTTATAAAATTACAGGCAGCTAGGCGGCGAAAACTGGTAAATTATAGTGTTGCACCGCGGACTTCGGCCGCAGTCGCGATAGAGATCGGGGCGATCGGCCAACTATTGTAAAAAGGGCCCATTACTGTGACTTTTACCCTGATTTTCTGAATCGAAATTGCGTGGTGGAAATTTTATTTATTTCCTTAGTACGTCTATGGTATTTTAAAACTGTATGCAATTTTAGTAAATATGACATGTATTAAATTACATGCATTTGATCTAATTCTTTAAGTATGCCGACATAAAAATATATATGTGATTTACTTTTAAAATAGGGAAAACGTTTTAAAGATGGGTTAGTAATTTATCAATACATCTCTATTTCTGTAACACCAATACAATATCATGTGCAAATAAAGGGTCGTCCTTAAAACAATAAATTATTTCTTGCATTATATTAGTTTAAGATGAACCTTCATTCATTTATCTATGTATCCTTAATTTATTTTTCTTCAACTGAACTCGAACCCAGAGCATACAATAAGTACAGGCCGGGCGAATCCAGTTTAGTGTCGGCACGTTTAAAGATTTATGAGGTTGGATGTTTAATTTTAAATTGCCGTTATCACAAAAATTTAAAAAGAGATAAAAAAGTAATGAAATACATACACATCGTTATTTCAGAATTAATACATATATGTAAAAATAAATATGGACAGTGAAGATAAAATCCAAATTTTCTTTTCTATTTTTCCTCGGACGGTATTGACTACGCAATTCTG
>PQWD01011720.1:0-16167 GCA_019425675.1 Leucinodes orbonalis
GCTCATCACAAAAAAGTTTGTAAATAATAATCCCACCAAAAATAGTTCATGTAAAATGATGTCACGATATCCACATAAGGTTTGCGCTGTTAATATTTATCAGAACTCATGAGCCAAGCTTTTGAATCTATGCGGCCTAACTCTGCCGACCCTTACTTCAACAAACTTTACATATCACTCAATATTCGCCGTTTCGCTAGTCCTGTAGGTGAGGCGAATATTTAGTTTCTGATCTAAAGTAAGTAGTGAAACAGCTAAGTCATACTTGTAGAAATTGTTAAAGTAGTGGGTCGTAGAGTTAGGTCGTGTAGATTCAGAAGCTTGACTCTACTTGAGATCTGATATCTTTTTTACAGCGCAACCTTATTCGGTCGTCATGGCAACATTTTACATGAAATGTTTTTGGTGTGATTCGTTTTTTCATAAATATGAACTTGCTGTATTTATCGTCAGTAAAGTAATTGTCACGTCCATAAAACGGAAAAAGAAGTGTAAGCAAACTTTGAACTAGATGGGTCGATGACTTGGTTGAGGTAGTGAAAGGTCGATGGATGATATCTGCTAGTGATGGGTCCATAGAGAAGAGAATCATTCAGGAAGGCCTTAGTTCAATAGTGGCCTTTTTTGACTGTAATAATAATGATGCGGATCAGCAGTTGATGACGAAAGTACTTGTATGTTTAGTAAAGGTTATAAACTAAGATGTCTTTTTTGGAATTATTAATTTCGTATAAGCACACTGAATATTATATCGATAAAATATAAAGTTTGAAATAATGTTAACTAATTTAATCTTTTTGTTCAGTAAATAATTTTGTATGTTTTTTGCGCTCTTCCTACAAAAGTTAAGATGATGTTCAATAATTACAAGAATATCTTATTTCGTGATTGATCTTTCTCATGTTTCGAAGCAGTTATTGTTTGCTAACGTGACTTGCGACATTTCACCGTGAGGTCCGCAGTGTTGCTAATTAAACGGAGTGGGTGAAAACGCATATTACAATATGGTATTATGTTATTAAAGTCCAAAGTATGAGGCCGTATACAACCCTAAATTGTAATCAACAAAAGTGCATGGGAAGCTTATTTAGGAAAGTATTTTAAGGGTAAATGTTTTCCAAGAGGAAACGGTTTATAAATTACAACCTGACGTACGAGTAGGCTTTGATTTGAGATACAACGTTTTTTTGCCAGAAATATTTATTCTTTCGTTTTTAAGATTTACAACTTTCAAAGTTTGCTTTGTTTGCGAACTTATCTAAATTAATTAATCTAAAATATTTACTCACGTTATTGATATATTTAAAATACTAAAGAAAATAGTAACAGATTAGATTTAACTTCAACATTTGGGTTTAACATCTTAACCTACTGGTCTGAATGGGTCTGGACGTTTACTATATATTGGTATTATGAACATAGAAAGAAAAAATTGTTTATAACTAACTACTTACCATTTATCAAAAGTTACTATAATACAAAACTGCTACGATGGTACCTAATCACAATTTTTATTTTCTAAAGCTTTACCTGATGTTATAGACGAACAGAGTCTATATAAACTCAGTTAAAGTTAACATCTTTTGTATCCTTTTTATATGAAATGTTAGAAATTAAATAATATGAAAATAAACATAATAACCTATAAATATCAAATATCCAAGAGAAACAAAATCAAGTTAACCTATTTACGAGTTGGCGTCTGAGATAGGTACATAAAAAGGACTCTTCGCTGTTGTCCAACTATGAAATCGTAATAATCAGGCAATTTCCAACTGAGGAATGTTTGAGTAGAGGCTCAGCTCAAGCAAGTTTCATGTTCATTCAATTCTATGAACGGTTAATAGTTACCACTAGCCGCAACTTTCAGACGAGTCTGGGCGAATTTGAATCTCAATTGTTAAATGGTCGATTTCATACCGAATTCACGTGTTTAATTTATTATAAGGTGGTAAAGATTAAAATAGCTTAATAGTCTAGTGGTTTTGTAATTAAGAAGTATAAAAGAATATTACTTGGAATGTAAAACTAAATGTTAATATTTGGTCAAAAAAGAACACAAATCTTACATATATTATGTGTAAAAATTTCGTAAAAAGTGCCACAGTCGTTCTCGTTGTATTGGTAAATTTAACAAAGACATACACAAATGTAAGTACTGGAACTCAATGCGGTATTATTTACAGTCGATAGTCAACTTCTTTTATATGGAAATTTAAGGTGCTAGAGACTTAATAAAAGGTAGTCGTAGTCTTCTCGTTAAGGGAGACTAATAAATAACTAGGCTGACCAGATGGATCGACGACTTTCGAAAGGTTGCTTTTATAGGCTGGATGAAGACAACGGACGATCCCGAGCAAACTGTCAGGGAGATCTATGTTCGGCAGTGGATTACGATAGGTTGAAGAGAGGGACAAAGACCAACCCTAGTTTTACAGTGTTTAATCCGTATTGGGGCCTCTGATTTGGTGTTTAACAGTGATTTATAACAGTATGTGTGCGCTTTCCGTAGAATGCTAACCTCTGACATCCTGGTTCAAGCAGCGGTCTAGCACTTGAACCTCGTCGTCGTTCCTATTATTATAAGACCCACTAAATGTAGTCAACTAATAATGACCAATAAAATTATGTATCATGTGTATAAACTCATTTATGACACATTATACAGAGTAAGAAAACAACACGAGTGTTAAAGTTTAAATTATGTCCAAACACGCTAACTGTAATACAATATTCATCTGAAAAGAAGGACAGACAAGGTCTATCATAATAAAATATAAGTTTGTGTTTATAAGATTTACACGTTCATATGAAACAAAATATATATTTAGTCAAGAGAAGAATCTAAGATTATGGTATGAATAATAACTAGAAAAGTTGTCCCTTAGAAAGATTTATATTGCTATACCGCACAGGGTAAAGTATATTTGAAAGTACATTGTAGATCTGAGTATTTTGTTATTAAATATCTTTCCGAACGGTAAATGAAATATTAGTATAATTTTTAATGTAAAACACTCTCAGCGTATAATATAGCAGTAAGACAAACACAGATACAGACCTGCGTTTTAATATTTAAAATTCAAGACCGTCTATCCTAGAATTCAAGGTTACTAAATACATCTTTTTGTTATTTTCTTATAACGAGGTACTTTTATACTTAAAACATTCCTTATTCATACCTTAATACATATATATTTTCAATACTATCTACTGATATAGGGTACCAGAGTTCATTGCTATTACGGGCATTACTTGACAAAGGCCTCCCAAAAGACTTCCATTGTGTGAGATATCGAGCGGTAGTAAGCTTGTTGGCGGTGCCAGAGTCTAGTTTAGTATAAGACGAGCCTACTTGGATTGAGTCTGAAATTGTTAGTCGTGAAGACTTATTTTTATCAATCATATAACCGATACAGTGAGATCGATGACTTTAAATATCGTATGTTGTCTTGCGTTTATTTTGAGTAATTTGCTTTATATGTAATACAATGTGAAAAATAAATCATCATATATAGCGTCCACTGCATGGATACCTTCCACTAAGCTTGGGTATAGGGAAACAGATGTCTAATGATTACCTTGTTCAACTGTTTCGTCAGCTTTGCCAGAATCACCTCGCAGCCGTCTCGGTGTGCGAACAGTTTCCTCGCTTGAACCTTCATGTGGAAGGTCTTCTCCACAAGAGGGGTGGCCACAACTCGCTCCAGAGACACGGCCGCATTGCCGTATCCCAACACGTCAGCTTCTACTTCCTGGAGCAGCGTCTCCCATGTGTGGAATAGTGATGATGGACAGGAGGCTCTGAGGACAAAAGAGACTTGATTCATTCTCGATGCCAAAATCGGTCAATCATTGTCAGTTATATCAGACTAAATCGCTTGATTGTTCGAAAATAAAGATTATACCGAGCTTCGGATGACACGTTAAGTCATTGGTCCCGGCTGCTTTTCTAGGATAGTAGGCGTTCACACCCACTTATCCGTATTGGGCCAGTGTGGTAGGTTTTGGCTGAATTTCCAAATAGCTATGATGGGTGGTAAAACTTTATTTATTTTCAAAGATTTCGAAAGGTTTAGTTTGAAACATGATTCATATTTATGGTATGTATTGACAATACATATTTTTTTTAGCTTTTTATTAAATTTAAGGCACAGCCCATATTTAAAACCATAGATCCGTCTTGAAATATATCAACCAGTTTTGAATACATTGGCATAAAGAATGCATTCAAACATGCTCGTTACAGTAATGCGACCTAACATTACGAGAATATTCAGAGTATTCTTAAGTTAAGAATAGAGTATTGTGCCTGTGGATGCACAAGATCTTCGGAAACTCGAATAGATTTTTCCCGCTGTGAGCACGTTCATAGTGACCCAGTAACAGATGTTTTGTTTTATTTTAAACGATCGAGATAAGGAATACTTAAACAAAGAAATATAAAAGCCTTTATTCAAATTGAATGATTTGATCGATATATGTACGGAGCATACGCCAAAAAAAATTATTAAGCTTATTTTTTAGCATTCCTAAAAATAAAGGATCGCAATAGGACCAGAAACATTACAAGAATGTTGTGAAAAAGTGCATTCAATAGTACGCCTATAATTAATCAAGTGATATTTCACTCCTTTTATGGAGAGATTGTGGAGTTTCAAAGTAACTATTACCTTAAAATAAGGTAGTACGCTCGGTTATGAGTAATTAGTCGTCCAGATGAAGACTATACCCTACAGTTCTCGATATCTTCTCGTGAAAAAGGACTATTAAGTATTCATGGTGTTTCGAGAAAGAGATATCTAGTGAAATAATAAGATGATAAAATATTATTTTCAAGTATACACACTTTTAGAATCTGCACCATTAAATGTTTGAGAGATAAACCAATAAGTAAATATTCAGAAAAGTAATACATATCTATTAATAGAAATTGCATTTGCGTGCTACGAACTAGTGTGACTTTTCTTTATCCAGCAATATCTCGTTGGGAGTTTTTATCTGGTGAATTTGTACTAAGTATAAAAAATATACCCTTTTCATGCGCGTGAAATAAACCGGGCATACTAAATGGTGTACACATATGGTTACATACATAAACATAGTACCAAAGAACTAATTTATTGTTATATTAAGTTTATGCGTGCATAATATCAACATTGTGTAATCCAATATTAGTGAAGATCTTTAGAATATCTTAAACGCCCAATTGAGTTTAGTAAATATATAAAAATCACTTCACGCCAGTCGCTATAAAATGAAATATCGATAAAGTTAAAAGCTTTCGCTTCACACCGACCGCACCATGTATGGACACGTTATTACATCATATCAATGAACATGAATGAACATAAAATAGTTTAGAATTTATTTTGGATCATTTTTTTCGTATATTTTAATGTAACGCTATCATACATGGTTTCAAATCAAGCTTATAACTAAATAAGATCCATTCGCACAATTGATTCTATCCTGTATGTTGGTCTTTAAAAGTAGAATTCAAAATTTCCTTAGATAAGCGGTATCTCATCATATGCGGCTTGTAATATAAGCACTAAGCAACGGTTGAAAATATATAAACAAAATTTTTGTTAAAACATACATAATTAATATACCTGCAAACCCATAAAATAGCAACAAGGTACCTATGGTCAACATGGTCGTCACAAATGGTGGATCGAACTTGGAAACCTAGGTGTAGCCGACTTTTTAACCTTGACATCACAGGGGTTTTATGTATATCGAAAGAACGTTATTCTGCAATGACAAACCCCTTGGGTATTAGCACTGAACCTCATTTACACAGGATTGCGGCTTTGATATACGTTTGGATTTGATTAGATTTTAATTTTGTTTATTGAATCCCAAATCACTTTGCTTAACCTAACTTTAAATGTTTGCAAAATTAAGCACATATTTTTAACTTCTTACCTGTTTACGAATACCTTTAAATATTCATATAACATTTAATAAAGTTAAGTAAATTGAAACCTCGCATACGTTTGTCGAATACATTTGACAGACATATTCATGTTCCCGGAAAATAAACGAAGCTTTCGATGACAGACAGAAATTTTACACGAGTGAAATTGTTGGTGAATTCTGGAAGCTTTGCATAAAAATGCTTTTACATTTTATTGGAACATATTTTCTGAACGGTAAATAACATTGCTGTTTTAGATTTTTAAAGTAAACGTTTAAAATAAAATAAAATAAAAATTTATTTTATTTTATTTATAAAAATGCTTTACATTTTATTGGAACATATTTTCTGAGAACGGTAATAACATTGCTGTTTTAGATTTTTTAAAGTAAACGTTTAAGTTTAGGCAAGTGCCCTGTGCCCTTCACTTGAGGTGACCGACTTGACGTCACCATTACATAGGACTGCGGATATCAGACACTGCGAAGGATACAAACTGAACCTACTAACAATAGTTGTTGGTAAAAAATCATAACATTAATCTTGTTAATTAAATAATAATATTAATATCGACAAGCAGAATTAGTTATATTTATTATGTCACCTTACTTACCACAATTCAAATAACGTAATACACATGACTTATTCTTGATTGCTTATAGCGCTTGGTAACTGTTCGCCGCTATGTGGTATGTTTCCTCATTATATTGAGAGATAATAAGACATTACATAATATAAAAAACATATTTATTGCTTCTTCACAATTACTATTTCGACATGTGGTCCTTATTTTAAATTTAGTTGTACGAGTAAATATTTCTTAAGAAAAAGTATGTATTTATTAAGCTAATAAATACCTCGAAGACAAATTGCCGGCCTATGATAAATTCGGTTAAATATCGACCAAGGCACGTCTTGCACGTCAGTGACAGTTTTCCGTAATTCATCAACGGCGCCCAGCTGTGGGATTTGTGCCTACAATTGGTTGTGATGGTGATAATATACGTTTAGATCAATTTGTTATACAAACATTGTCTCTAATTTATCGATACTAGAAGAATATATTATTTATTAGAGGCATTTCTTTATAATATTAGGTAAAAAAACTAATTGCGAGGCATAGGCCAGCACGCACAGTATCGCTATTAGGAGATCGGACCGTAAAATACTGCATAGGCCCCATGCGGTTTGGTGGGAGTTAACAGTTCCCATCCTAAGGTAGAAGTCGGGACCAACGGCTTAATGTAACGTTTTTTTGGATCACTACTTTAGTAATTATGTATACTATAGTTGCTTGAATTTCTCCATAGTAGGCCTAACAAGCTGGCTGCTACACCAATTTTCCGTAAAGAGGATCACCTCATTCCTCATGAAGGCACAGTAAAATAACCATGTTGCCTAAAAACTTTAAATATTTTTTATCAATGAAACGTTGTGCCGGTAGCATAAGCAATATATTTCTGTTAGTAAAGTAAAGTGAGTGCTTAATGTGATTTATTGGTCGTTAAGTTTTATTCAGCGCCTTAACAGCTCCGATAAGGACCCAGTCTGCGTTTAAACTTTCTTTATAAATATCGACTTTATTATCCAAGCAATCGAATATGTTTTTGTGTAAATGGAAAGCGACAGAAAGATGGAGATTAACCGGGAAATTACTCTCAGTCACCAAAAAATTCGCATCCAGCCGCATCTAAAGTTCATTGCTGATTTCATCATCATTCTCTAACGTCCCACTGTAGAGACAGACCTTCCCACGCAACATTGCCACAGAGTTAGTATATTCCCATAGTAAAAAATATGTGATAGTACACCTACTTTACTAGGTGGCAGACTCTGTATTCAGTAGTCTAGGTAGGTACCACCGTAGTGCCCGATATCGTCCCGTGAAATATAACTGTTTTGCACTTCTGTGTTTCGGGATGAGGGCACTGTAAAAGAGACCTAGCATCTATTGTCTCGGGTGTCGGAGCAGTGCGGCGTTGATGGAGAACAATAATTGTTTGTCAGTTGTTGGTCAATCAATGCCGCTCTGTCATGGTCAGGCGTATTACACCATCAGGTGAGCATCCTGATTCGGATGATCCGGTCCTGCACACTTTGTTACACCTTTCTAGTTTATGTATCCGGAATCACTACGGCTGTAGCTTTGGCCAAAATATAATAAAAAACCTGCATGTTACAACTCTCATTACACCATAATATTCACCACGCTTAGTAATCTAACTTGATACATGATAAGCTGATATATGTATGTTATCTCATTGTATCGACTTTGTGCTCTAAATCGGTAATATTACGCTCTGACCCCATTTTCCCAGTCTCCGCTATCTGCCCTTAGTTCCCCGACACCGTTCATGTCAAAAGGCAAAAGTACTATACTTATTGGCTATCGGATATTGATAAAACTTTTCCCCTGTGGTAATATTTTATTTAGCGTTGATCCTAGTATTAGGAGAATGGCATTGTCATGTAAGCCGAGTTCGAATATTGCGTTTGTAAGGAACTGAATACTGACAATTGTAACGGTGTTGGTATTGAATACTGACAATAATAAATTATGGATCTTTGATTTCATATTGTACTTTATTACAACTTCTGAGTAAAGTATCACTATCGTCAACTTGAAAACGTGTCTAACACGATACAACTTTGAGCAAAAACAAAAATGTTAAAAGCGCAATAAAATATCGGTTCTTACTAGATATTATATTACTAGGGTTACAGGGGTTATAAATGAAATTATTAACGTTAGCCGTGGCGCGGAAATGCGACTTAAATAAATTTAAGCGGATTAATAATATTAAGACAGTTGTATCTTTTACAACTCTGATGAACTTTGTGTAGGCACAATTTGAAATTAGAATTTAAATTGCGTTTATTACAACTGAAATGTATACAGTTTTCAAATATTTATTAGTTTCCTTTTTTGTGGGGCATGAGGACTTGATCCTAGGTAGAGCTCCCCACCCACTTAGCCCTACACACTTCTACTATCACACAGTGAAGGGAATACCACGTGGGGATACCACCGTGGGCACATAGTAGGTAGTATCGCCTAATCGATAGTAGCTGTCTTTTCCATTGAGATATACGAGCTTATATGGCGTTATTCACAAAACGTGAACCAATACCACACTCAGTTTTGACATCTGAGTATATTATATCTATATAATGGTCATGTTATATTTTACATCTATTAAACTCGCCGCAAGAGGTGGCTTAGAGATACAACTTTTAGCAGAGAGAGGGTACCAACTTTTAAAAGCGTTGAAAACTGTAGATTATGGCAAACCGCTTCACTAACATTGTTTTGCCCTAAGTCCAGCAGTGCACTTAAATTGTTAAGGTTGTTAAGGAAAGTTGAACAAACCAATACCAATACTGCCAAATTACAAAACTAAATCGCCAGATTATAGGATCAGTATCAGAAAATATTTATTCCAACCACAAGTCGGAATAAATTTGCACTCAAGCACGTATGCGGCGTCAACAAAGTCTGCTTGGTAGCTGATGAGCTTATGTTGACCTAGTATCTGCTGAGTAATATCGTAGCTTTCATATTATGGGGGCACAATTCGAAAAACATGATTGTTGGGAAAACGCGTTTGAAGATTCTTTAGCGCTTCTGTTCTCACAAAATCAGTCATAAATAAATGAAAACATTAATTGCAAAACAATAGAATATTAGAATAGTATGTCCGTAAGTTATAAATTACTTATGGCATATAAAGTTTATCCCAGCATTATTAAAAGGACACATAACTCGGAAATATGAACAAGGCATAAACTAAGTTTTCGCGGCTTTATTGCACGTTCTGACTCTTTCTATTAAGAGCGTGATGAAGATGTGTTGGTTTTGGATCCGTTTATGAGTAAAACTTAAAAACGCTAATTTTTGAGATGTGCGCCTATAGTATGAAAGCTGCGATATATATCACTCCATATACGATATCTGGTTTCCATTCTACCACAGACAAGTGGATGCGCCATTCAAATTACACACTAAATATAAAACAAATTGTACTTAAGTAGATTGATTCCTTTGTTACTACAATATATTAACCCAAACAGCCCCTTTTGCAGATTTACTCGACACAATAATACATTTCGGAATAGTTCATTAGAATAACACCTACACGTGGCTTAAGCTTTAGCTTTTCGATGTTTTACCCATTAAGGACAGGGTGAAATTTAGTAATACATTTATTTTTGCCAATAAGATTAAATATTACCTCTACGATCATCTTTTTGTGTCCAATATTAGGAAAAACCGAGCTAACAATTTTAATTATATATACTTATTAATAAGGCCGCTAATTGTACTTTTTTTTTCCTGTGCAGAATCTTGTTAAGTGTTTAATTTGTTTTGTGCAATAAAGAATTATCTATCTATCTATCTATCTACATATATAAGATGGGTTATTGACTTCTCTTGATGATACGAAATGATTGTCGATACGAGGTCTCTTAATTTTTTTCATTTATCCAATACTATTATTACAAATATAACTTAATACTATTATAACATAATAATATTCACATTATTTTAAATTGGTACTGTATTGTGTCGCTGGTCACCTAAGTCACTAAAGAAACAGCTTAAATTTCAATTGATTCATGCATGCATTCCGGACCCTGAATAATTTTGAAACAAAATTGTCTTAGAAAGGTCATGTTTGGGTTACTTTGAATTGCATATTTAGGGATACGTATTCCTACTCCGAAACTGTTTTAAATCTGTGCTATTTTAATGAACGTTCCAATATTTACTTAAAGTTTACAGACTTTCCGATGTCCTTATAACTTCTCCTGGAATTAAACTATCGTAATCTAAAAACTGATGCTTTATAAATATTTTTACAGCAAAAATGCCAACTGAAAGTTTCCACATTAATGAAAATCAAATGTACTCACCAGTAAAATGTTAAATAACTGGAAAATTAGTACGTCTGACCGCTGTCACGGAAAGAATATAGCTTAAAGCGTTCGCTATTGTGGCTTTAAATCGAAAGTTCGTCAAAAATATTTATCAAAATTCTTTGAAAAATGTGTTGTTCTTTTTTGCTATTACGTAGTGAGATCAAGGCAAAAATTTAAAATGTTCAATGGGACCCACCGAGACTCGCAAATTCAAAAAACCTTCGTACAATCCTATTAGTACCTAAAAACGTGTTCGTCGATAATCTCATCCTTTTTGTTACACTTAATCTGTAAGAAAACTCTTAAATCCTGCACAAATATATACATTTGGATTTAAACCCAAATTAAACCATATTGATTAAGGAAATTTGGATGACTACATTGAACATACCTTTTTTCGGATATTTCGGACTAATATCGAATCCTTTTTTCGGACATATTTCGAATGTAGTTACTTTATAACAAGACGTCCAGAGGCACTGGAGTGGACATATTCGATAAGCCATGAGATTTCGTGAGAATGATTGCTCACAATGCAAAGTAACAGTGTCACATAAATATCTGTATTATGACGACCTATTGGTGTAATGATCAAGACGTTGGCTGCTACACCAAGGGTTCCGGGTTCGATCCCCGGGCAGTACAAACATTTGTGTGCATGAACATGTCTATTTGTAATGGTTCTATGTAAAATATGTACGTATTTACAAAAACCAATGTATAAAAGTAAGTTTATACGTTGTTTAGTACCCATAATACAGGCTTTACGCTTAACTTGGGGCTAGATGTGTGAATGACAGTGGTTATTTATTTATTTATATCTGTCGTATTTTATCATTACTATGTTTTCGTAATCGTTGAGAGTCACGGCCCAAATATTGGCCCGGTCCTTTGGAAGGCATGTGTGGGGCCGAAGTCAAAACAATCAGAGGCTCTTTTTCGACTATTTAATCTTTGTATGTGTTAATTACTATAATTGTTATTATTACTGCTGCTTCTGTGGTGGCTGCACCCCAATGAATTTCTTGATCCCAAGCATGGACGTCAAGATTAACAATGGGAGGGCTTCTCCGGCTGCCACAGTCACACCTTGTGGTAAATTTTAGTTTCTTTTACTCATGCATGTCGTGGTAGCCTCTTATTAAGACATCACTTTAGCACTAAATTTAGATTTGTTTAATCAAACCATGCATTTTCAGTGATTGATTGTCCATAATAAATAAATCAAATACTCACATAATAGTACAATGTTTAATTGTATGTATAGAGTCGATATATATGCAGAAATGCAAAGAGTTTATATGCTTCCACAAATTTTTTGGTTATTTATCAGGCGTTCTCACACATTAGGGAAATGTCCAAGATTCTCGTATTTTCCGTGGCCGTTTAAATGGTCATTTGTCTTCTTAAGTGTCCGTCATTTGGACGGAGGTCCACTTTTTACGCCGTGACTTTAGGAGTGGAGTAATATATCTAAATTCTTATTACTTCTAATTCCAAGTGAACTGTTTATCTTCTTAAAAACTCTCTAAAGAAGAGAATGAATGAACAGTCAAATTCAATAAACTGCAGACTGATGAATATTTTAGTGGCTCACATTAGAACACGTGTTTTGCGAAGATATCAACATGAAGTTATAAAAATGATTCAAACTGCAAAGCAGTTGAATGATATAGGCTGCTAAGATAAGTTAGGCGTTATATATTACTCTTACAACATGTTATGGGACAACATATTATATATATATAAATATGTATTTATTTATTTATTTTGGTTCACCAGCGTTTGTTTCAAAATATGAACTTAACTATCTTACTCATAAATTTAATTCTAAATGTAACAATCATTAAAGGTAAACACATCATGCAAAAGAAGAAAGACTTATTAACACTTAATTATAATCTAAACATATAAGTAATAATATAAAGAAAAAGATTTAAAATAAGGAATAATTTTATTTAAGTATAACCTTAAGCCATATTTGCCATAAGGTTTTTTTGAGCTTGGCAAATGATTCGGCATGTATGTGTAGTTAAGTAAGGCGTTATAAAGAGCTATATATAAAAAGGTTGGTTTAATATTACTCTTACAACATGTTATGGGACAACATATTTTATATATCTGCATAGATATTTTATATATATGAACAGAAGTCGCTATTTTGTCATTTGGCTTCGGTTTTAGCGAACTTATGTTCCATATTAGTAGTGACGATCATATTAATAACAAATGTAATATGAAAACATCTTTGATGTTATAACCAATATTATAAGTTATCACTCGCGTACACGAGCTGGACATGAAAGTAATAAATTATTTAATAAGTCATGTCAATAATTTCAAACGAGAATAATATAAACATTACTAATATATAAGCATAATAATACATAAAATTTTGCGATCATATATAAATACACCATGATATAGTATGTATTAAAAAAATTAAACAATATGCAATATTGTTACCGTGTATCCATTATTCACCTGGTATCAGCATTAATTATTTCACATTTGGTACAAAGTTACATAGTTGGAATTATTGCCATAAATAATATTTTTTATGTAAGCTATCACTTATTCAAATATATCAACTGACATTTATGAAAATGGACCCACCGTCACAGGAGATTCTTTCAAATGAAAAAGCTTTTTAATGCCTTTTAAGATGGCAGCAGTGCGTATCATCAATCAATGTTTGACAGGTACTTAATGGAAAAAGCAGACATGTAAGTAAAAAGGCCTGCGAAACTAATCAGCTTCATTTCTCGCCTCACATAGCATGTTGGGACCAGAATGGAAGTATTCCCACAGGATGCGAACATTGGAAACAACTACAACAGACGGAAACACTTGGTATTATTTCCCGGTAAAACTCGATGGGTAGATAAACACAATGTGCTTAATCAACTACGAGAAATTATAACTATTAACATCGTTGATTGTTTTGTATGAGATAGATATTTGGAAATTTTGAAGATAACATTATTGGTAATATAAAAAAGTTATCATAAACTGCATTTTGTTGATGAAGTTATGTATTCTTGGATCGAAATATCTTTTCCAACTGGTAAACCAACATCTATCTTATTTCATTATCTTCAACCAATTGCAGTCCAATGCTGGACATAGGTGTTTTTTCCCCATTTTGCGCCCATTTTCCCCATATCCTAGTCCTCCACTATTCTCATCCAGCTTCCACCATGCACCTTTCGGAGGTCGTCGGTCCATTTCATGGCATTCGTTCTCATGGTTACATTTAATTTCATGTTAGAATGCGACGAGATTAAGTCCTTGTAATTTATAAATAGCACCATTGATACAATTTTTGGCGCTGCGTGCTCTATATAATAAAAGGTGCCCGTTGATTGCAAATTATTATTCTGATTTAGATGAAAAAGAAACTCTCTCTTAAGGTTAATAAAAAAAACTTTGGAATATATCGAATATAATAATAACTACTTAATTATTTAAGGTGGTATAATGATAGATCTTAAGCTCACCTTTTTAGGTTAAGCTTTTGTATAAACAAAAAAAATATCAAATCTTAAATTAATGAACGTGTGATGTAGGTTCAAGTTGTTTGGAAATAACGAATCGTTGATGTTCCAACCTGTTCCTTCTTTGATCTTTGAAAAATCTTTGAAGCGACCAATAATAAGAAGCTGTAACTTTAATATTTTCATGAATGAATTTGTAACTGATTTTATGTCTGATAAACCCTGAGTATAGCCCACTTGATTTCCCATTAAGATTTGAAGCCTATAAATCAATTATCTACCTTATCATTTTCCATGTCTCAGCTGCGTACGACAATAGTAGGGGTACGTCGCATTGATCAAAGACTTTATGGACTCGTACTCACGTCTTAAAGGAATTGACCAAGCCAAAAAAAACTCTTTCTAGTTTCATTCTAGAAATAATGTCCAAGTTTGTTGGTTTGATCTCAGCAAACGTACAATCTTGAGAATACAAAATGAGTACCTGTTGTGGCATGACATGAGTATAAAATAACGATTATCTTGTCCAAATTCATGCCAAGCCCATTATAGTGATGAGCATCTTTCCGAAGATTCGGATATGATTATAAACCCCTTGGGTATAGCTGGTATTAAATATTTTTGTGACCTCCTTTAACATTCAAGTACCTTTCTGAAAATGCAGAGACAAATTCTAATAATAGGTTTAATTCTTCAAATTCAATGAAACTCGGTTCCATTCATCTTGGTAGCGTACACCTGTATTACAAACTGCCCTGATTTTATTAAAATTCAAACGAAAAAATATATTTTTCGTTTGAATTGGCACGACAAAAAATAAGCTCAGACCGTCTTTACATTCAAGCTTGGGCGAATGTAACGTGGGAGTACTTTAAGAAGGATTAACAAAAAATTACCTGTTGTACAAATAGTGATGATTTTTCCTACTTAATCCATTATTTAAACAGAATGGTTTTTCAAATATATCTTCGTTATAAAGCTTACACTTTAGCTTATGGCTAGCTTGCTGAAACCTTAATAAACCCTAATAATTTTAGTATTGTATATAGCTAATGAAGTCTTATCAAACTTTTCCATCGTCAATATTATAATCAAACCGCTTTTTCAATCAAATCAAATTTAAGCTTCGTCATATAAGCAATGTTAGTCATATTGTACGATATACTGAATAAACTAGTCCTCATTAGACGAGATTGACATCATTGTATAAATTATTAATCTCGTAATAAGCATTATAAGTTGGGCCATTCACGCACTGATTTCGAAAGGACTGCTAAGGGCTCAATTCAATAATTTACCCTTACGGATAGTAGTATTTGTTTAGGGCCCATGTGTGTTAAGGAATACTTTTATCCTTTCATACTGTTCTTGGTAAAAAGGAAAAAGAGTATATGTAATAAATTGAAGTGTTATTGGCATTTACGTTTGTAAACAAAAAAGATAATCTGGAAACAGTAAAATTTTACCCTTGACATAGTGAGTGTGAAACTATGTTCTCAAGGACCTTGAAGGATACAGCTTTTATATTTTTAGGACCAAGCAACCGTCAGCTTGTTAAACATACTAAACAAAAATTTTGACATCATCATCCCGCTACAGGGACATGCCCTTCCACGTAGCATGGCTATGAAGAGTTAGGGCAGTACCCCACCGCGAGCCCAGTACGCATTTGTAGAGTCTATACATAAAAGTAAAATTAGGGTGCTTGTTTGTAATATTGAAATAACGAAAAATATAATTATCGATTTGATCGTCTTACTAAGTCTGAATTTCCGTGACTGTTTTTCTATGTTAGTCCTTTGCAGAGAGTTAAAATCAGTATGCGTG